>VKOC01006152.1:0-33130 GCA_009364415.1 Spea multiplicata
ACATACATACACACATACATACACATATACACACATATATATATATATATACACACATACACACACACACACGAAACGTGACAAAAATGTGCCGAGTGTAATGTACAACAAAAACATTTGTTCAGCACCAAACCAAAATCAAAGAAATTCTTCCTCTTTCATATTCCTAGGTAAATAAGACCCAGCAACTCAGTTCCATGCAATAAGTTGTTGTTGTTTAACGCCAATCTATTGTCCCCTTACATTTTCATACACACGACGTTACAAAGAAGAAAGTGTATTTTATTGCTCATGGAAATATGTTTCGGATGACACCTGTCTCTTTATACTCGTAACAGCGTCCCTGTCCTGTAACAGCAGGAAGCAGGTGGAACAATGACGTTTTCTCCACGCAGATCAGACTCTGATGTGCTGGTTGAAACCAACCGGGCAACCGATTACAGGTCAGGCCCTTATCAACGGATTGAGAAGCGAGCTGATTAACCCTTCGCAACACATCCACCCGGGATTGTGCAAGTCGGGGCACTTGATTACAAGGAAAGACCACTGAAGAATTAGAGGAAGAGAAGAAGAGAAAGAATGTGGCTTTACCGGATTTGTTATGTAAAGTATTGAGAGAAGTAGCCAGTCTGGGAAACTGTTAAGTGGCTTTGTGTTCCACAGAAGCTCTTATGTGGCTGTACAGTAATCTAAAGTGTGTTCTTGGACTCACGGAAAAACTATTCCTGACAAACGACATCATTTATATTAATATGCAAAAGAAATACTGGTGCACAATGCAATGGCAGCGTTCAATGGATCTATAACATTGATAAAAATGTATCATTTCTGAATTGGACTTATCCTTTAGGGTTAAACTGGGCAATTGGGGTAGTATTTTATGGGATTGGATGTTAAATTAGTTAGCAATGATAAAGTGGTGGAGATATATACCAATACATATTATACACACCAAAGAAACTTAGGAAACATAGCTTCCTCTTCATCTGGTTGGAAAGCATTCACAACAAGGTGGGGCCAGTCATCTGTGGGGAGGGGCTAGTCACACAAAGGGGCAGGGCTAGTCCCAGGCAGCCTTAAAAGGGTGGAGAGAAGGAGGGGCTGGGCAGGTAGTAGGCACGGTCAAAGGCCGCTAAACCCAAAACCATCTGTCCCTTTTTCCCCCTCTGACCCTCTTGGCGCTCGAATTTTTTAGTATTTTACATCCCTAAAAGCCATAATAATGCGCATAGAAATACATGGAATGGGTTAATAAAATGGAGTAAAAAAAAATACATAATTCTTAATTAAAATGCTTGATTCTGTTACATGATTACCTAACAAGAGGTCACAAAGTGAAACAAAAATGAATAGGGAAAACCCCACCCCTGCCACACCCACCACACCCCTAACCAACCACCTAACGCCCTCACACCCCTAACCACACCCTAACCCCCTAACCACACCCCTAACCACACCCCTAACTAAACATTTTTCTCTTTAGCCTCTTTGTTGGTAAGTGGGAATCAGCACCAGCAAATATGGCACATGTTTATATCAATGTTGACATAGAAATAGTCCATAATCCCCAATAAACATGACCTCCATCAACATATATCTGAGTATAAAACAGACCCCCCCTTTCTATATTTTACAGCAGAGAGATCAGGGAGAGGATGAGATAGAAGTAATTGGACCATAACGTTTTTGTTTTTGCTATAGGGGATGAAATAACTTCTAAATTCTTGTATGCGTTTGTTTTGTCTTTTTGTGTTATTTCAAAGAAATTTAGGTGGAGGACTTTTAAATAGTAATACTGATAAGTCAGAACTGGATAAACTTGATCCTCAAGAAAGATATATACACATTTGCAGTCTTATGAATTATAAACAGATCTATTGAAAAACGAATGCTCGATTCTTCCCATAGGTGAAGCCGGCTGAACTCTGTGTAACCCTTGTGACACAGGCAGAAGTTCCCAAATTTTAATCCGTCCTACGGCACGAACAATTTAAAAAGAGACCTGGAACTGGAACTTATGAAGATGTTAGTCCTTGTAAAAGGTAATATCCCAACATCACTTTATGTAGGACAGTCCCGATTTCCAGAATGGCTGTTTTTGCGGGCAGTGGGGATAACGGGCCAGTTGGGGAGATCCTCTGACCTCCCCTGACGAGCCCAGGGAGCTGTGAAATCAATGGAGCACTGGGCTTATGCAGGATAGACATCCATCGCAGCCCCCATGAGGCCACCTTGTGACGCTCTACAGCGAAGCGCTGCAAGGGGGCTCTTCGGGAATGGTGGGCAGGTGACACTGCATCCAGTCCTGCTCTAACCGTGCATGGCCAGATGAGCCCTACTTGTAGAAGTTTAGTGTATGCACAATGTTACTTCATCCTATGTTGGCCACTACCTGCCTCTGGTCAAGTTCAGAAGACATAACTGGGAATACCGGAAGGACTTGTTACTAGTAGGGTACCCCAAGGATCAGTATAGGGACCCATATTTATTAATATTTATATTAGCTATACTATAAAAGGTCTTAATGGCAAGGTTTGTCTTTTTGTAGATGATATAAAATTCTGCAACATTCCTGGTAGAAAATACCAAATGTTTTAAGTAAATTAAAAGTATGGTTGAGAGTGTGGCACCTGCAGTTTAATGTTGATAATTGCAAAATAATGCACTTGGGACATAAAAATCTTAATGGAGAATATATCATTTGGGGCGTGATTTGTCAGTGATAACAGAAGAGGGTCTTAGAAGTAATTTCTAATGACTTAAAGGTAACCAGACAATGCAATAAAGCATTGCATAAATCAACCAGGGAAATGGGTTGTATAGAGGGAGGTGATTGTGCAAGAATTTGCAACAAGAAAGTTCCAGCAGCCGCGAGCCTCGCTTCTTTCAGCTGTTGTTGTCGCCTCTCGATTAGGGGATTTTAATCCTCAGACATGACATATTCCACTTAAAATTATTAACTTCCTCTATGTTTCAGTCAACGGTTAACCACACAGCCTTAAGGCAGGGCTCTTTGCCAGCGGCCATGTATAATTGTCACACAAACTAGAATATATGAAACACAACAGTTTGTTTTTTTTTTTTTTTTACACTAAGGGCTCAATACAGTATTCTACAAAAACCTCTAATTTTAAAAGTATATTTAAATGCTGTATTCGCCTTAATATAATTGACACTTTCAAATACTGCCTTGCATCTTAATCTCATGGTGCGGAAGGTACCTGCACCCTTTAAACCCGGCAGAACTTATATAGACATACAACCATTAATTCTCTACTTACTGTGCCATGATGGATGGTGCTCTACTATCTAGACCTTAGACCATTCAGTTTAGGATAGGAAAAGCACACTACTCCATCAAACCAGCACATGGCATAGCAATGTTATCCATCTACCCTCTGCATCAAATGTCACTCATATCTGTACTTTGATGGGTTATTTACTATTCTCCAGATACCCACATCTGACTTAATCTGCCATGACCCTGAGGTCACCTTGCCATATAGTCCTATAAACTCTCCTACAGATACTCTACATCATACCATTCTTCCTATATTTCTAGACATTGTCGACGTCTCCTAAAACATCTTTCAAAGAGTAATTTTCTATTTGTTGAAGAGTGTGAATGTGGACATTGCTACGTCCTTCACGCAAGGATACTTGAGAGCCTACCTACTTCTGCACTCCTACTTTCTTGTCTTAT
Organism: Spea multiplicata; assembly: GCA_009364415.1. NCBI lineage: Eukaryota > Metazoa > Chordata > Amphibia > Anura > Pelobatidae > Spea > Spea multiplicata. The sequence continues at coordinate 3,704 of VKOC01006152.1, forward strand.
CTCTTATATAATTTACTTCAAGGTCATAAATCATCTCTTGAATTAAGCTTCCAAGTGGTGGATTTTTACTTTCTAGATTTTCTCTGGAGAGTCCAAGTAAAAGCGTTTACTTCTGAGCCTCCCTCCTATGTCCGCTAACCTCTTACACGCTTTAAAAGCTTAACTGGCTACCTCTTGGGCTAAATATTTCATTCATATGGGTGATGCACGTCACTGAGAAGCCGTGGTTTGTAGGTATTATGTGGACAAAGCCATATATCTCGCACTATTAAGAAAGTTCGAGAAGGACACAGTTCCATTATGGATCCCGCTCCATAGAACCACAAATGGAGAAAGTGTAAATATAAGTAAAGGTCCATCATAGCTCTGCTGGCAGGCTGGGTCTTCAGAACGTTATATATGGAGATCTAATATTCAAACAGCAAGGAGTCCCCAGTATATAGTGTGTATATAATATGTAATCGGCCAATATGAATGTTGAATTAATGCAGCGGACTGCTCATTGTCGTAACAATTCACTGATATATATATATATATATCTAAAAGCCAGCGCCGTTAGGTAAGTTATCAAATAAAAGATGTTTATCAAAAGCCCCACTACTATGACAAATACATTTTACACATCAAACATATTGGGTATTGAATAAAGGGTGTGTTTACGCATGTAAGAGAACCCCTTTCGTTCTAAGACCCTTCCGACCCTGCTCTCCCAGTAGTTACCTGTAATACACTCTGAGTGTCTGGAGCTCTTCCTCAAGCTTTTTATATTCTTCACTCACTTTGTCTTGATCATGCTGGAGAAAAGCCAACGTAGCCTCATCATGAAACAAAGAAAAAAAGGATCAAACCTTCACAGAGCTTAAAATGAACATAGAAATTCAGCACATACCCCACTCCGCAAACATGCCGCACCGTGATCCGCTTCCAATATTTTAACTATAATGCTTGTTATATAGTCAATACTTATATTGGTTTAGAAACACGTTATATTAGTGTTATTACTATTGGATGCGCTATTATTCAGTATAAGACGTATATAAGAGCATACTATAAAATCAAATGAGTAATATGACAATGCTTATTTTAGAACTCTTCAAGAGAGGTAACATGTCCCATATGTACATTTTTTCTTGCTCCTTTGTGTGTATAACAGCGATGCATGCGTTTTATATAGACAACGTTTGCCTTGTTTCTGGGTGGATGGATCCCAATCGAGAATTTCATAAATGTCTTCACTGCGTAAAAAATTAAAAAAATAAATAAGTGTCTTATGATATTTTCACGCAATGCCAATTAAGCCCCAACATTCTGTACGAGAGCGCACTTGCGACGTGTCTGCAGTGCCAAGTTAGCAGACTGAAAGAAAGAAATTCACATCCTGTTAAGCCCAAACAGTAAACATTCTCCATATGTGAAAATGAAGATCTCCATCTGGGACAACGGCCAAGAAAGTTAACCCCCTCCCCATCCACCCTTTATGGCTCATACTGCGGTCTATCAGTGGGATGTTCTTTATGCCTTCCATACTTTCTCCCTGTTGCCACCTCAGACACCTGCTGGCTCAGGGTTGGCTGCCAATAAAATAATAAAACGTACAAAGCCTACAGCTAACAAAACTCTGGAATGATGCAACCGATGTCAAGGCGGAAGGGTTGGGTTACCTGCTAGACTTACACAGAGGGTAAAGGTACGGTGTGTTCGCAAGGCTCTGCCAACTGAAATGTTACTGAAGCAAAGGCTAACCATCTGGACGTGTCCTCCTGAGGAACACGCATTTAATAACGCAGGTGCGCAGTGCGACTGGGTGCGTCGCTAAAGCGGCAACACAACTATATAAAAGCTAATGTGAAAGACACTAAGGGATATAAGCTACTTTACCACCGATATAAAGAGACTGTAAGCTTGCACGTCCGCCACCAACCATGTAATAATCAGAAGGTTAGAGTGTTAGGGAGCAATTTCCTACTAAGGTTGGAGAGATTTTGTGTTTTTTTAGTTTCGGGTTAATGTTACACTCTGCAAGACCGTTTGTGTGATGATCCAATAGCGCTTCTTTTATTATATCATTAATGTAATGACATCTGCCCTCTCAGTGTGTGCTTCTGGCCATTAAACAGCCCTCGACACTGAATTTGAAAAACACTCTCATAGGCCAGAGACAACCTGTGCTACATGTACCCCCTGACATACATCTGATGGGAGCAGGAGGTACTTCTAAATCTGCTTACCGTAGTTTCCTTAAGTACTTCATGAAGAAAAGTGTGATAGTAGATACTAGGATGGAGAAACAGGCTACTAAGTGTAATTGGACAGTTAAGAAACACAACAATCGGTCAGGTATTGTTCTTGAGAATTAGGTTCCATATATATATATTAGTAAAATACCCGTCACAAGCTCAAAAGCACTAATGAGTAACATTATAAAAAAGTTATACTTTCCTGAATTGCATAGATGGTGTCCCCTTATCTTGACCTCAATACTTAATGTATATGTGTGACCAACATTAAATTGTGTTAAAACACCAAACGATTAAACAATTTCTTTGGTTACACAAATCCCCTTTTTGGCCAAGAGAAATCTTGGGTGGCATGAGCTTGACCGCCAGGTAGACATTATATACAAACAACTAATATCCGATTACCATCACCGTAGTCACTGTGCATAATATACACACATGCACACACATACAAACACAGAAAGTGCTAGCGAGGCCACTCAACCAACATAGTGATCGGCCCCTAGTAAGGTAGCCCAGGATGTGAAGCCCTGTGCCTAGCGTAGAATACACAGCTCTGTATATATATATATATATATATATATATATATATATATACACACACACACAAATTGCTGGGCTCCGTGCTACGCAGCTTCCTTCAGCTATGGGGAAACAAGCAGCCAGTGTTGTGATGATGAATAAACTAAAACTATGAGTCATTGAGGGCATCAATTGCCAATTTTTTTTCCCTCCTCTGAAACCTACGACTGTGATGCATGTTTAGGAATCTGGAATTTCTTTGACTTCCTCATTGGAAATTGACGTAAATGCGTTCAATGCTATGAAATAGAAACTGTTTTCTTCTGAAAGCGGCCTTCTGGATAGCATATCAATGACATCAACCTTGTTCCATTATATGAAAAATCAGTTACTACTTTCATCTATTCTAATAGCATCTCAGTAAAAGCTTCCTTTTCTCGTGATCTGCACAGTTATCCCGCCCCATTGAGTTATCTCTGCTCTGGTATTAAGTTGCTGATTGTTGTCGATTGGTTCAGGCAGCATTTGTAAGGAGAAAACCTCAGGGCAGTATATTATCCAGAAACATAGAATTTGACAGCAGATAAGACCCATTTAGCTCATGTAATGTCATCTATTTTTCCGGATGTTAATCAGCCTTTGATCTGCATGGGATAGGCATACAGTACGGCTATCCTGAATCTAGGTCTAAATTCCCTTACTATATGAGCATCTACAACTACTGATGGGAGGCTGTTCCTTTATCTACCACCCTCTCATTAATTATGTAATTGATGAATTTGTAAAGTTCCGTCATATTCCTCAACGCTGATCAATGCGTATCTCGGATAGAAAATAATCCCTTTTTTATAGTAAATATCTCGCAAAAAATGTATCAATTAAAAACTGTTTAAAAGCAATTTATATAGATATACATACACACATACATATACATACACACATGTACATATACACATGCGCTACTGGTAGTTTTGTTAATGTCAACAGTCCTATTTTTAATGGAATAATTATAAATATATAAAATATATATATATATATATGTTTAAGAAATAAAACATCTGTTCTATATATAGTTCTTGGAGTTCCTAGTACGGTTATTTCAAACAAGCAATTCAGCGCACCGCTGAAAAGTTGAATTCATCCCACCCGGAAAACAGTCTTTCATTGTAAGCTACGTCAAACAGGAGTCTCAAACATAGATTGGAGAGAAAAAAAAATAAGACTCATAGCACAAAAAAAAGAAATCCGAAAATGAAAATGCAACAAACTACTGCTATTCTCCCTATTTCTGCAGGTTCAGGTTAAGATAGCGTTAGGCATTAGAGATTTTTGTAACATGGAGCAGCTACATTATCAAGGGAAATATTGAGATAGTCTTACGCGTTTAGAAGTTTTTTTTCCTTGGACTACTCTACTTGAATATATTTGCGGACTGCATATCGACACTCTCCAAATACTTTGGTGCCAGAAGCAAATGTGAGTGTACTTTTGCTGGCTATTTTATAGTCCCTCGGACATTGCACTATTTTTGCTTACATATTAAAGGTTTATTTTATTCAACACAGGTTATTCTTGCATATTTATCTATACTATTGACTTCACACTTTGCACTATCATTTTCTTCTTTTCCTTTATTAGAACCTGCGCCCCATTTTTTCTTTGGTTTATAACAATATTATATTAAGAATAATACTAACAATAATACCAGTATCAGCAATATTAATAGCAATAATAATAAATTATAAACTCGTACTTACAAAAAGTGTCAGAAGCCTGCATAGAAATAAAATTGTTTCATACGTTCAAAAAAATGAATAGAAAAATATATTTCTTAGGGAAATCCTTAATTCATGCCAGTAGTCATAACACAAAGAGGAGACAGAGAAGAGGGATAGATAGAAAAAAAAATGCACAAAAAACAAAAATTATGTGATTAAGTAAAATGACAGAAGTGTATAAATTGGGTTGTTTTCTTATTTAATCTTCTGACATCACACCCACCTCCATCAGTCTTATTGAGAGAGCATTTCATGCAAATGATTGTCCATTCCCGTCAAACTAGGAAGCAGTATCACGTTTCTGGACTCTACCGGCATTGTTCTATGTCATGAAATCACATTCATGCGTTCCATAACAGGAAATAATAGAGCAGGTTTTATATTGTGAATCAAATTAAAAAAGAAAAACGAAACAGGATATGCCCAACATGAAATTTACAATGAGCATTCTGGATAATCTAGAACGTGACAGTTTCCCATTAATATGGTTGAACTTAATGCTTAGTGTATAGTAACGTTTTAATAAAAGGAATAATTAAATAAAAAATTAATTATTGTAATCCACAATATTGGTGAATATATTTTGACACATGTTAACATTTCTGACCTACTGCTTTTTTTGATGTATTAAGATTGGTTTTCTTTTTACATATATACAGGGATATCAAAAACATCTATTTATGATCGCCGACGTGTAGAATAGGAGCAAGTGCATTCTAGACTGCGCAAGCCTGGAAATTGAACACCACCTGTTAGCCTAATTGTCTACATGACAATCTAAGGTGTGCAGCTGATGGGATGTGGCACTATCACCATAAAGGAGAATGCCGAGCATCCAATACCATATGCTCTTATGCATGTAAGGAGTTAAACATATAAATAAAATAATCATGTTCCTTAAAATTAAACACGAGACCGCACAATGACAGTCTTTCATATGAAATAAAGGTGGTACAACTTCCTTATCTCATTTGACACTGTCAGATCACAAAGCCTCCATTTAACGAGCCTCTACTTCTGGAGGATCTCCTTTGTCCTCTCGGTTCAGCTTGGCATGGAGTCAAACAGGCAGCTTCCCAGATCAATGATCCATAAAGTTTCAGAACAAGTGACAGATCAGCAATGATAAAGTGCAAGAGACAAATGGAAGTGCTGGCCTAGACCATCGAAATGTCTCCTCATTTCACCGTAACAAAAGGACATCACAAAGACTATATGTTATGAATTGGGGGGGGGGGGTTATATCGGAGCAAGGATACCAAAATAACTCTAGATTCATTCACTATAGACGTCAATTTGTAGTACTCTACTGATATTTATAACCAATGCTAAATCGTACAACTTGTAGAGCAATAGTTTATAACAGTGCCTTTTCGTTATGGATACAAAATAATGTATCCATACATTCATGTATTATGAATGATTAACCAGTGCATGACCTCTTCTCCAAACTGCATATAATTCTGTCTCTAGAACCTAAACTACCTTGAGTTATAGTTACAGACACCTTGCGTTATAGTTACAGACACCTTGTGTTATAGTTACAGACACCTTGCTATTTTTGCTAGACGAATAAAATATATAAATATATATTTATATGCTTTGAATGCATAATACAGGTAAAGGATCTTGGCTGTCGTCCAACATTTACTTTTGTGGTTATGCCGAGAATTATTTATTGACACCAAATGACAAAAGGTACAAATAACACAATACTTCGGAAGACGAAAGATAATAAGATGGACAGTCTAGATATCCCCTACTGTCAAAATATTAGTCTTCCGGATAACAATCTGACAATATTTTTTTAATATTTAAATGGCAATTTAAATACAGTATCACAATAGATGTTGAGCTATATCACAACAGATGATACAGAGACTGATCTCTCTATTTAGACTTCATGTTGACATATGATAATAGAAAACAGGGATTCCGAACCATTGAATCCACAGAAGAAAAAATACTTATTTTTGCAGAAGACTTTTAAACAAATTCTGTAAAAATACCAGAATAAAAAATAACTTTCTGAAGCTGAATTTAAAAAGCACAATGATTCCGACTGAGTATAACCGGTAGCACGCGTATAAACGAGGACATTCCAGCACACTGATGGGAGCCAGTATCCAAGGGGTTAAAGTAGGCTTCATTTGGGCTTTGTTTAATTAGCAGCTAAAGTAACAGATGTGTTGACTGTCCTTCCTACACGGCAGCTGGCGGAGGAGAACATTTGATGCCTCTTAAAGCCTCTGTCCAGCTGCTGTGCTGTAATTACCTGCTGCACAGGGATCACAGGTGCTATATATACATACACGTACATACATACATACACACATACACATACACATACAAAGAGCCCGGACGCAGAATCGGAATGCGGAGCATAGGGTGGCCACGGCTTACATGCCTTCAATACCAAATTACACCTAACTTCTGAATTGCAGTTAACCCGTTCAAGAAAAGCTGCACTTGTTAGTCTAAAATTCAAGTTTGTCATTATAATTACAACTAAAATACATAATAAAAGTCACCATGAAATAAAACGCTTGTGGAATGGTGATCCACTCCAAAATCCAATGCTTGGTTTAACGTGTGATCAGGATGTAGGAGGTCTAGCTCCAAGCACAATATGAATAGGAATATATCAAATACCCTTCTGAGTATTAACAGATTATGACCCCTGTAAATCTCCAGCCACATATTTGATACTTCTCCAAAGCAAGTTCGCTTGGAGACTCTACTGGAGTCATCAATGTGGCTGAATGGGTCTGGACCTGCCATTAAATGCTGCCATCTTTTTGTGATGCAAAGGTCAAGGAACATCAATTTTTCCAAACCAATCTAGTCAGCTGATACAGATCCACAGTTCTATAACACAGTCTCTTACTACGTGAGGTCGGGAATACTTTACAGATAAGGATAATGCGCTCAACTCAATACAGAAAACACTAAATAGCTTTTAAAAAGGCTTGGGGGCATCTAAAATGTGTTCTCTAAAGAACAGAATTGAATGCATATGGCGCCAGGATTGGTAATAATGGGCGTCAATATAAGCAAGAAGGACCATCTATTTATCTTATTCTGGAATGTAACGGTTCAATAGCATTTACTTGCCTAAAAGGTTAAGTTGTTGTCAATGAGGGTTATTCAGTAAGTGTAGTCTTAGGGCACCAGTATTTATTTACCTAAGCGCTCTTTGTCTTGTTTTGTACCACTACCGAGAGTACGGTGGTACATAGCAAATAAAAAAAAATTATGGCTGTCCATGGAATATCGACCATTAAATGCAAATCCAACCCCGATGATGACTGGTAAGAAGACCCTCATAGCCAGTTACGGCGGCACAGAAATAAAATGTGCCACGTGTGGGACTAACTTAGGATCACTGTGTAAATTTCCAGAATATGGGGTGTATTCACTAAAGCTGGAGTCTGAACTCACCAAGTTCATTATGCATTACGGAGAGTTAGCCCTGGCAAGTTTCTCCATCAAGAAGGACTGAGCTGACCCCATAAATGACTGGTGTAAGAACAAACAATACATAATATATACATACTGCTTATTCTAATAAGTGGCACCATCAAATGGTTATTTAGTCTATTGAAATGTGAACTTAAATACTTTGCTACAGACACCCGATAAAAATATTAGCACACAAACTCTACGCTGCTCACAGTTGGTTTAAAGAATGGGATGTTTGATGCCGACGTTGTCAAGTCAAGAAGGTTTCTTCCATTGACTTAAGACGAAGGGCTATCAGGTATACATCCACATGCTTATGAGACTGGCAGTCAAAGAGGCCGGGAGTCAGGAAGAAAAAGCAGCACGTGCCCTTTAAGGCGTGTGGCCATGTGCATCCATCATACGGCCGCACATCATAGCATTGGATCTCCCGCACATAGACAATAAATGTAAACTGCCTACGTCATCTGCCACTGGCCCATCAGACGATTGCCGGTTCTGCAAACCAATAGTCATCACATGCATGTACACTACAAAAATAAAATGACTGAGAATGTCTTATTGCACTGAAATCATGCAATGCTAAGAATTTTTTTTTAAAAAATATATATATATAAATATATATATATATATATATATAAAACAATATTAATTCCAATTTATTCACTCAATCAGAAATGCATACATGGAGGTTATGTTTAGCATTAGGAAAACATTTAATAGAATAGAACAAGCGATATTGTGCTCTGTGCTAAACATTACCATTCTACAAAGTGCAGCTAACTTTATTTCAACGTTGGTTTAGTCCCTAAAGATTGTACATCATTTCCATGCATTTTAAGGGTATATAATGCTTTTTCATATTTTTTTTTCAATTAGCCAATTTTCTCTAAATTATTTAATTGTATTTATTATTGCAATTGAGATTTGCCAACAAACACTATTTTATGCATGGAATAAATTGCTGTATTTTATTTGGTGGGGAGGGTGTTTTGTTTTTTTGTTTTTTTTTTATTCCCCTCACATTAACAATAAGGGGAAGAATGGCTTAAATTATAGTGAGAGTCACCTAATGTGGCAAATATTTGTACCTTAAAATAAGAAAAAAAAGAACAAAATAGTTGATTTATGTGTCCTCTGTTAGGAGAAGGGCCAAGTGACAGATGAGATGAATTGTAAACGGTGTGAAATATCGAGGGAATGTCTCGGAGAATGTGCTGTTCAAGTAGGTCCTTTTCTCAGACCCTCGCGCATATATTGTTCGGGCTACAAAACTGCTCTGACAGCCGTTGCTTCGCAGAACTGATGTTGTTCCAAACACTTAAAACCGCAGTTCGCGTCTACAACAAAACCCAGCTCCGTAAAGGAGGCAACGCAGAGAGTAAATATTGATCAGTAAACACAGAGGATGCTGGGTAACAGGAGCTGCTTACACGAGTTACTGCGGGCTTTAAAAATAAATTTAAAAAAAAAGTTGAGAAGGTTCAATGACAAGACAGCCTCGAACACAAGAGGTTTAAGGTATTACGATCGCTTGCCTTCGTAGGAGAAAACACATCTAGTCCAATGTAAGCGACAAGTAATGATGAAATAAAATAATACATTTATGTTCCAACAATCAGTATATTTTCACAATTTCAAAAAAAAAAGGCTTTATATGAAGCCGACAGCAGCGATAATCTAGCAGTGATGGCAAACCTTTGATGATATCCAAAAATATGTAAAACGGAACGAATTATTGTTGGATTATTTGTTGGTGAATAAGATAATAGTGATAAAAGGAACATCTAACAAAATTAACACATTGATCCCATTTATATATATGAACGCTCTAGACATCACATGTACTTTAGTGCATGTAATAGCTGAGAGGTGGTGCCTTTGAATTTACATTGCATCTCAGGAGATTTCCACCCGTCAACTCCAGCATTGGCTTGGCGAATGCCGTGGCCAGGGATCTATTCAAAACAGCGCTCTCTGATATTGGGGGTTGGTGTGGCAGAGCCTGTCCTGGTGTGTGTTTGGGTGTTGGTGTTGCAGAGCCTGTCCTGATGTGTGTTTGGGTGTTGGTGTGGCAGAAACCTGCCATGGTGTGTGTGTATGTGTGTGTGTGTGTCTGTGTTGGTGGGGCAGAGCCTGTCCTGGTATGTTTGGTATGTCTGTGTTGCAGAGGATGTCCTGGTGTGTCTCGTGTGATGGTGTGGCAGAGCCTGTCCTGGTGCAAGTGTATTTGGGTGTTGGTGTGGCAGAGCCCGTTCTGGTGTGTGTGGGTTTGTTTGGGTGTGTTGCAGAGCCTATCCTGGTGCCTGTGTGTGTGTGTGTATTTGGGTGTTGGTGTGGCAGAGCTTGTCCTGGTGTGTGCGTGTTTGGGTGTCGGTGTTGCAGAAATCAGTCATGGTGTGTATGTGTCTGTGTCAGAGCCTGTCCTGGGGTGTGTGTATGTCTGGGTGTTGGTGTGGCAGAGCCTGTCCTGGTGTGTGTGTTGTGTGTTGTGTGGCAGAGCCTGTCCTGGTGGTGCTTGTTTGTTGGTTGGCAGAAACGTGTCATGGTGTGTTGTGTGTGTGTGTCTGGGTGTGTGTTGCAGAGCCATCCTGGTGTGTGTGTTGCAAGAGCCTATCCTTCGTTTGCGTGTCGGTCTGTGAAACCGTCCGTGTGTGTGTATGTCTGGTGTTGTGTGGCAGATGCTGTCCTGGTGTGTTTGGGTGTTGGTGTGGCAGAAACCTGTCATGGTGTGTGTGTTTGGGTGTTTCTATGGCAGAGCCTGTCCTGGTGTGTGTGTTTGGGTGTTGGTATGGCAGAGCCTGTCCTGATGTGTGTGTATTTGGTTGGTTGTCGCTGTGGCTGTTGAGTCATGGCACTTTACTTTCTGTAGGAATAAATTTAACAAATTCAATTTTTAGTTATCTAGAGTTATAACGCCTTACTGAATTTGTAGTCACTTCAGAAGACAAAACTTTCTATGTCACGCCCGGCATCTTATTTTGTATCTATGTATAATTCAGCGTTAGACACTTGACGCCACATCTCTCCCGACAACTCTCCCCTTTAGCGCATAGACCCCAATGTGGCTTCCTATTCTGAGCCTTAAACGTAGACATACTTTCTTTTACGTTATGCTTCCTAGTCTCAATTTCCATGCAGGAAGTGGCACGCTAACGCTGACTTTCCTGTAAATTCCTCCGCTTCGGTTTCAACACTGCTCTTTCTCATGCCAAACACTAGTACCTCTCACTAATAAATTCCCCAGCCCGCTATGCCTTTGCCAGCTCTTCTCGGCGTTTGGCTGCCTCCGTAGCTTTCCCTCCTGTCACCCCATATTTTAGTGGAGAAATATTAACGCATAATAACACTTTGTGTTTGCGTGTGCTGTGTGCATTTTTCGTGACTTGTCTTGCTGCTTAGCATTGGGAACTAATCCTTCGTTTCAAAATAGCCTGAATTATGGGACATTAACATCAGCCTCTGCCAGCGTTTTATTGGTCCAAATACACACGTAAAAATAAAATAAAAATAGTGTGATTGAATTAAATGGGTATAGAAATTGCATTGAAAACCTCTGGGGGTATATTTTGGATCAGTGCGGGAGTCTTTAGTGTATCTGTAGCAATATTGGCTGTATTTCCCATATTCTGTAATGAATATTTAAATTATGCTGAGGCAAGCAAGCCTGACCTACCACTTTGGGGCAACCTCTGCAAGCACACTGGGGCAGAAATCAAGTCCTACTTGAAGGATAATTTATCCTGACTTATTACGGTCCTCGAATAAGACAGACTACGGTATCACCCTTGTCAATTCACACAAGTGGTCACCCAGTGACGACAATAAATTAATGAGTACTTCCCAACTGAACGCAGAAACAACCCAAGAAAAGATACATTATTATGATCCTCTGGAGATCTGGATGGTCTTGGCTGAACAGAGTTTGTGATTGTTGCTGCATTTATAGTCCCCAATTAATAAGGTCACGGCCCCTCCGACAACCTGTTGGCGGCAATATCTGACTGCTGCGCGGGGTGAGCCTAAAAATACAGGCTCATTTATTAAAGTCCTCCAGGCAATCTGGGTTAGTCCAACTCTTTATTTATTCGCTTTGTGTCTGGGCTTTGATACACAAACAATAAAAGACTTACTTTTTCTGCATCTTGCCTCTCAAACCTAAATTATAAATAGCTCAGAGATCATGTAAAAACCCTTCAAATTACTGGAAGCTGGTCTGGACAACCCTGATTTTATAACTGATGCACCCGAGAACCTAATTATCACACAACATTAAAACGTAATATTAAACACACAAACATCTTTTTCATTAAATACAATGCAAGATGGAGGCATTTTCTGAAGGGTACATCTGGAAGAATGTAATCGAAATTCTCCAGCCTACCATACGATTGTCCTCACCTGAGAGCGCCCACCTAATTGTATTTAATCGCCCTCCCTCTGTCTTTTCCCCTTTCGTCTAATTCATTTTCCCAGCCCAGAATTTCTGTGGCTGATTGCGAAAATCTGCTAAGCAAACACAGGTGTTTTAAACTTCAGTCACGGGCTCGCACAACTCCTCCTCGGCCAATTTGTGGGTCGTCCACCCACTTATCCTGGTTCAACCAAATGACCAAAGAAACAACTGTTGAAATCTTCCCTGTTTAATAGTGTTAATAGTATATTTGCATGTTCTACTAAAACACACCTTCCCACGGCACTGGTGGGAAATAAGGAGAGATACAACCTTAAGCGGGACTTTTTTCTCCTTCTCAAATGGCTGATGGTTAAGACAAGCTTATTCTTTGACTGTTTTAGCTCGGATAGTTTAGATTTGTTGTAAATCACGTTCTCTTCTCAGATAGAAAAATTATTTTCAGGCTCCGTAAGGCATCATGTAACTCAATGTCTCTTTGCGGTGTCATTGGGATAAGTCTACCCATACCAGTAAGGAGACCAAGATCTCCAAGCTCTCCATGCTCACAAAGGGTTTATCCTAAAATGTATATGTGGCATATGCCCGATTGTCTTGTATTTTCTTGTGCACTAAGGTGATGGCTGATTTATCTGGGGACAGTTATATAAAAAATATACAATGCTCAATTAGCATGGGCTTTAATGGACCCCTACAATATATTTATTCCCCAATGAACGAACATGGTTTCCAGCCTAGCTACATTTGCTTTGTATGCCAACCTAGCCATTAGACTATAGCCATGAATACCCTTCCATCGCTTCTCATCCACAGCTTTGGTGGGACAGCATGCTTATGCCTGAGGTATGGTCTGTCCATACTGTTAGTCACTGACGGACAGGAAAACCGTAAAAGTCCTGGAAAAACCCAATATGTGTTTCACAAATAGCTTACTATACCATGTGTCTGTCACACAATGGTGTGTGCCAGACGCTGCTGGCAACATTCCAATTTGGCCGGGACTCACATGCCTAGCCAGTGTTAAACGTTATGCTGAGGATAGCATGTGTGATGTGACGTCAGTATAGTGTGACATCACTACTACTTCCTGAATGAGCATTACCAACACAAAGGGGATGGAATGTTCACAACATGTACCTAGGGACCAAAGAACATTCCCATCGCAGGGAACTGAATAACCATACCTGGTGCCCACCGTAGTCAAACACAACTCAGACATCTCTATGACATGCAATAGGCTCATTAAAACAGTCGTAGGTACCTACGGAACGCCACGTTGTAAAAAATAAAAGTTACGGCCCAGATTGAAGGGATGAGGCTGTAGAGTCACACAAATTTAAAGTTTTTTCCCCCCACACTCCAAAGCTATGTGGACCTTAGTGAATAAAGTCCACTCTAAGTTGACTTCTGTTCCAAAAGCAGAAAGCTTCTTTGCTTATATATTTGAGCTTTCAAACAAAATCACGATAAGCAAAACTTAAGATGTTAAAGTGATGATACAAGAAATTCTCTCGTCTGAATGTTTACAATTATTTTCCATAGTCCACCGTTATTCCAAACGGCCCCTATTAAGAAGAGCATTATTGGTGGGTAATTTGCTTAGTGGCGGCTCCAACTGTATGAACCTGACAAGAACACTTGATGTATGGCTTCTGTGAGGTGTATATGGCGGTTCTGGGCTAGAACACAACTCACATCGATCACTTAACACACAGCTGAAAATTACACGTGGAAGGTAATGAAAACAGGAGCATGGAGCCAAGATGGACATCCATGCAAGAAATATTCACCTTGGAAGCCTTGTCAAAGGTCCTCTGTGCATTTGGAGTATCTGCGGAAATCAGTTTACTCTCTCTGAGCAGATGAAGCTCCTTTTCCAGATGTTTGCACTGGGAAAAAAACAGAAAAATCATTAAATTAAACCTTTTTAGTCACTGCTTGATTCATATAGCCCAAATGTTCGGACTAAAATACCGGCGACACCTTCAAGAAAATGCTTTTAAAGCAGGCTGCCTGCATAAATTACAGATTTATACAGAGCTAGGAAACTATCTTTCATCCAGCTGATGGATGGAAAGTAACATAGGATGTAATAGAACATCCCGCGCCGCAAGAACCAAGAGTAAGAACTGAGCTTCGCGGGTTCTGCGCCAGGATATGGAGTGTCTCTAGATGCACGGAGCAGACATAGTACAAAGTCATACAGATCGAGTCTCTAGATACAACTGTGGGTATAGTGGAGAGGACACTAAAACAAAAAGGCATAAATCATACAATATTTGCTGCCCGGGGCGGCTGGCACAAGGAGAATATCCAGTAACAGAGCAATAACACAATCTCACACAACACAGAATGCAAGTGTGGCATTTACAGTGAGCAGGGAATCGTACAACAAAGAGAAAGGCTATAAAAACATAAAATTTGTCAGATAAGACCCATTCGGCCCATCTTGGCTGCCCGTTTTTTCGGCTTATAGACTTAGCCCTTAACTAGTCATTGGTCTCGTCAGATTCAGAATATCCATATGCCCATCCCATGCATGTTTAACTTCCCTCTAAGTTATCCACAGAGTAGATAACCCCTGCCCGCAAAGATATTTGCGTGTTTTTTAGTTTTAAGCGAAGGAGGCACATGTAGCCTGAGAGCTCTGGAAATCCCAGGCTATCCTTGCTATACGCCGATATCTATGTACTAAAGTCTGTTATGCATCTCTTCAGTTGATAGCCTCGGAACGCTCACACGGAACGTTGGATAACTTCCCCTCCCGTTAACATCCTAGCCTCGGCATCAGTGAGCAAAGCATCTGTGCTCCTTCCTATAAGCAGTGCCAGACTTTGCTTTTCTTAACTAAAATAACCAAACTTCCTCGGCCACAGACATTCGGCTTCTTTCATCCTTAAGTTAGCAGTACGCTAGACACTGAGCTGCTTATGTTCAGCTGTGCCAAAGATCCCGCTGTCACTGATCCCCGGTCGACTCGAACGCAAACACTCTTTTTTTCTTAAGGACATCTGTTTTCATTGGTTGCTTTCCTTCTGTCCCTCTGCCCACAACCACATGTCAGGCGCAGGGCTTCCTTCTTAAAACAGGTTGATAAAAATAGTTATTGAAAGCGGTAGAGAGAGACTAAGTGTTAGTAGGGAAGGGGAAAGTTTTCCTTCTGTGGGCCCATAAAGGCAGGTTCATTTCCTTGTCCCATACGTGGAAAGGAAAAACAAGCACCGGCCATCTATGAGCCCCAGTGTGAAAACACAATAAGATTTTTCCACCTGGTTCCAGATCAGACTCAAACAGTACGGATTTAGACGTGCCTCTTGCTGTGCATTGATTTATGGCGGGTCGCAAACTTAGCAAGAATTTTAAGCAGAAATAAAAAAAAAAATAAAAACCAAAGTACAAAAATTGTTCTAGCCATTAAATGATCGGCCAAAAGGTGCCTCAAACAAGGGGGTTTTGTGACGCGTATTACAGAAATATTAACCACAGCTGCAAGACTGTCTGAACTTTTAAATTTAAAAAAGAAAAAAAGAAAATATTACAATATGGATATAAGCAGACCATAAACAAACTAGTACTCAATCTCTTTCATGTATTGCAATATGGAAATTGTGCCCCCAAATCATATATTTTTTTCGTTAAAATGTTTGATGATGGAAGCTCATGTGTATAGCACAACAAAGTTATGAAATATTTAATTTTTTGGACGAATACTTAAAAAAAAAATGTTTTTATATAGAGATTTACAAAAAAGTTTCCATCACCATTTTTTAAATATTTGATAAAGAATCATTTACCCAGGATGCCATGGCTTCCAAATCTGAGAAGAGATCACCATGGATTATGCCCACGTATGACGTCATGATGCCATGTGCAAGACTATTTGAAATTCACCAAGTTTAGCCTGAAACAGCTCAAGTTAGTTTGATCCCACATGAATTTATGGTGTTTACATAATTTATACACAAGGATAACATTCTGTCTTAACCACAAATTCTAAAATGATCTATTGTTGGTTTAAACAGGGGCAACATCAAGACGTCATTACAAGTAATGTTACCAAAAACTAAAAGGAAACCAGATATGGTCTGCGAAACAAAGCCATAGATCTAAAAGCTCTAATTAACCAAAAATAACCAATCTGGTGCGATCATTAACTGCATGAACTTCATTAAAAGTCCTACAATTAGTTTCACTGTGCAGTCAAGAGAGATGACTGCCTATGCGTAGACAGAGTGCCAAGCATCGCAAACTGCCACTTAAACGAGAAGAATGCTGGTCATTTAGAGAGGAGATTGACAAAACAAACGGTCTTCACATCTTATGTTCTCTGGATTATGCCGAATTGGTGGAGAACGGCAGATATTCGAAGAGAACAGCAACTGAGGTCTGCTACTGCTGACAAATTAAGAGAAACTCCGACCTACACCCATTGACATTACTTATCAGATATTGTCCTTTATTCTCCTGTAACCCCACTATAGGGGTTTTTATTGGTACCACTTCCCGAGCTCCCAGTTGTATCTTTGGCAAACTGGTAACCATGCTATTTTTCCATTAGTGTTTGACGGTTCCATTTCCTTGTATCGAAATCCCCTTGTATAACTGCCAGGCAAAAACAATAGAATGGCTACACAAAATATCCCAGAGCTATTAATCTCCGCTACTATCACGAACCAGCAAGGAAACCGGTGGAAGAGCTGTGGCATCAGAAGTACCATCCACCCGCTACAACCAGATCATGAAACTGCTTAATAGCCCACAGGGAGTCCATGTCAAGAATGGAAGGACCTATCCAAGGGTTATATAGAGTTAAATCACTAAATATAATTTAATTGCAGTTTCACACCTAGTCTTGATGCCCCAAGGCAATCATACGCCTGCTGAAGATGTGATAAAAGATGTATAACGTTATAATGCAAGATTAACCTAAAATATGGAAAAAATGAAAGATTACTGTGAACCACATATTCAGGGCTCATAAAAGTTCCATGTTTATGTAAGAATTAGCTCACATTCTATCCGTGTTCTATATGTTATTTGTTTTTGTTTACTAAGTTAAATTAATATATCCTGCTGTAAAATGAAAGCCTGTAATTCTGGGTTTCAGGCTCTCTCTTGGGGAAAGCAACATGTTAACTGTTGGGGCGATTTCACAGGCACTGACCGTGAGCTACTTCTTCGCTCCATACGTAAAACTAACACAAGCACCTTCCTGCCTTCATAACCCCCCACCCCAAATGCCACAGGCATAATTATTTTTGTTGGCCATAACACAAAAATAAAAATGCATTGCTAAAATATATACACACTGGTATATAGGTAAAAATGTTTTTAATTTTAAAAAATAAAACCAATATATAGAAAAAAATGTATTGTGAAGGTATTGTGAAGGGTTAATGAATAAGGTGCTTTTTGGGATTATAGCAAAATATATATAAATCTGATGAATGGAGCAATACTGTGAGCAAGTCTGGCTCGGCGACTCGTTCTCCATCGCCGTGGTCGCTCTCTGGCCCTAGGAAAAATGTGCTTCTTGCTTTTCCTTGTGGAACAGACGTCTCGTTGTGCTGAGACCGGCAGTGCTGCTGAGAGAAAAATGTCTCCCCTCGGATGCTGCAGACAAAGAATAACACTGCTCCCTCCAGGCCAAACACAGTGCCTTTGGTGTCAGACAGAGGTGTGTGTTGTTCAGGCAGTGATGTTTAGACACTCGTGGATGATGAGAGGAAACCGTCTCCTCGATTCGAGGTATAAACATGACAGAATTAGCATTCTTAATTGCGCTGCTCTTTCGCAGTAGCTGGACCGCAGAAAGTTTCAAGCAGTCTGCTCGGTCGCTCCAAGCTCCCAACTCGGACTCCTCCAGATTATTATTAGCCTTTATTTATCAAGCATCGCTGTAGAACTTAAATATGGGGTGGCTAACAAGTACAAAGTGTGCCGACTACAACTCCCATCATCCTAGCTGGACAAAGACAAGCTCAAGAATATTCCAGTCCCAATCTCCCAGGAGGTCATAGTCTAATGAGGCTTTGATGTAATGTAAGATATTTTTAGTTTACTGAAAGGGTGGTAGAGCTTCCCAGCAAAGGTGGTAGAGGCTAATACGGGAATTTAAACATGCATGTGACAGGCACACGGCCCTTCGTTAAGATTCTTTAGATCAGGAAAATCAGGCAGACTAGATGGGTAAGGTTGGGAGTTGGGGTAAATGACCGCCTGGCACGTTTGTTCTCATGGAGAAACGTGACTTTTCCAACTCGTTACAACGAGCCTGCATCGGGGCTCCTACATGTTTCCATCTTCCTCCCCACCTTTGATATATAGTTATCTTTTATTGACTATACTGTTCCAACGTAGCCTAACCAATGAGAATTCAAAGCAACTAGTGTAAAAAAAAAACAAGAATAATCGTGTAAAAAAAAAACCAAAACTATTCCAATTCCCCCTTATATGCAAGTACCAAAAACAAGGATGTTTCTAAGTGACCCCAAACTTTTGGACAGTTATGTATATAATAAAGATTTTCTTTACAATACATCTTCCTTATGCTGACATTTTGGTTTGAAGGGGTCTAGAAATCCCAAGTTCAAAGTCGTCAGCGACGGCTGGCACTACATAATGAGACGGTGTAGCCGAATTTATACCTCGTAGCTCGATGTGAAATTATGAGGTTGCAGTGCCAGGCAAAGGAAAATACAGGATGCTTTTGGAAAAGGAATTTCTCACACAAAATAAGGTAAGATTTGTAAAAGTGCTCAGAGCATCCGCCCCATCGGAAAGTAGAGGGGGGGGGGTTCTCACCAGTGCTAAATATACAGTGCAGCTAAATGCCACAATGTCCCCTAATGCAACAACTCCAACATTTACTACTCCCTAATCATTACGCGCTCTGTATCAAAAGCCGGCGAGTAGTGATGAGGAAGCAGTAAGGCGAGGTCTGAAGTGACAGGTATTGCGCTCCCAACACAGGATGGAGGAAGAAGAGATGGTGTGTATGGGCAGTTGTGTGTATGAGCAGTAGAGATATTTTTAAGATGGCGTGTAAGGGCAGCGTATGTGTGTGTACAAGGGCAGTGTGTGTGTGTGTGTGTACAAGGGCAGCGTGTGCGGTGCGCACGCGTAACGGCGGACATCGCCGTTTACAAATCTTACCTTATTTTGTGTGAGTGTATGGACAAGCGTGTGTAAGGGAGCGTGTGTGTGTGTGTTTATGGACAGCATGTGTAAGGGCAGTATGTGTGTGTGTGTGTGTGTGTGTAAAAAGGCAGTGTGTGTGTATGAGTGTGGGTGTATGAGGTGGTGAAGGCAGTGTGTGTGTATGAAGTGTTGTGATGAGTGGTGTGTTTGAAGTGTGTGTGTATTGAGTTTGTGTGTATGAGATGTGTGTGTATGAGTTGTGTGTGTATGATTGGCGTGTATGAGTGGTTAGTGTATGAGTTGTGTGTAAAGGAGTTGTGTAAAGGCAGTGTGTGTAAAGGCAGTGTTGGTAAAGGCAGTGTGTGTAAAGGCAGTGTGTGTAAAGGCAGTGTGTGTAAAGGCAGTGTGTGTAAAGGCAGGTGTGTGTGTGTGTATATAAAGGCAGTGTTTAGGGCGCCTGGGAGGGAGGCAAAATGTATGTCTGTCTCATGGGAATTCAATTCAATGTGTTGGTTATTTTTTAATATGGATGACTGTGCGGATAAAAATGAAGCGTGTTTTAAGTGGCAATGCAAGCGCGACATTGAATTTAAACACATTGGTTTACGTTCCACTTCCTGACAATACGGCTTCTATTTTTCAATGCAAAGTTACACTTCAAAATTTAGATCCAAAGCACCTATTAGTCTGATATCCTACACATGATATATTCACAATGGGATGTGGAATAACAATAACAATATAAAAAATAAACATTTGTATGAAACAAATGTTATCAGATATGATTTCCTCCTTGCCAACCCCCTGGTAGACTAAGCTTTTGAGGACAGGACCCTCTGCAGGGCTGCAGGTTGGACACCCCTGCCATAGGCCCAGTGTCCAAGAGGAGGTCAATATGCTACAAGGTGTATTCAGGAAATCAATACATAAGCATTCATTTCCATTTCTCCATATAACACTAACTTGCCAAGAATGGAATATATCCTCATTCGAACACAGCTGAGTCAATCGTAGATCAATACACTTATCTTGAATGACTCAGAGGACTATGTTACTGTTCGGAACAGATCCAACTTGGAACTTCCACCAAATGAAACCAAAACCAAGATAATTCGGCTCTATACTGAACAGAGAACTCTCCTGCCAAATGCCCTGCAGGTTGGTTGTTCATTGCATGTGATAAACTTGCCTCCAGCGCTGGCTTGGGGAACACAGCGTGCAAAAGTCTGTTCAGCAAGTGTGGAAAGTGCTACTATTGATTTTAATGGGAACACTTTGCTGCCACTGATTGGCAGCTTCAAACGGCCAATCAGTGGCAAGAATAGTCGGACCATGGAGGAGAAGAGAAAGCTGCAAATACTTTAATATAAGATAGTAAATGGAACAATTGA
Organism: Spea multiplicata; assembly: GCA_009364415.1. Classification (NCBI taxonomy): domain Eukaryota; kingdom Metazoa; phylum Chordata; class Amphibia; order Anura; family Pelobatidae; genus Spea; species Spea multiplicata. The sequence goes on from VKOC01006152.1 coordinate 24,648, forward strand.
ATAACTAGCAATAGGTCAAAACGTCTTTGCCCCTTAACCACACTTCTAATAGCACCCTCTAAGGCAAGAGCGCCCCTCTTCTGCATTTTGAACTGTTGGAAGCTATGATAAAGGTTACTGATGATATTTGTCTTGACTGTTCCTGTAGGCTCAGTTCCTTCTCTGTACACGACTACTGATTATATCGTACTTTCTAAACAAACAATTATAGCTATAAAGGTGTTCTTTTTATTCATATGAAGGCAGCCATGTGTCCCCATCTGTTCTTTATTTGGTTAAACAAACATTTCACACAAGTGACAAAATCTCTTTAAAGATATATTTTTCCAGTAGGAATCTTTAAGGATATCACACGTGTACGATACGCGCAATATACAAAATTACTCGAACTCCGTAATAAGTACAGAATTAGCTGTATTACGTTTTATATGTATTATGTAGATGATGTACCGTCAGTTTGGACATCAATCACCTACGACATAGCTCGTCCCTCTGAACTAACATTACAGAACCTGTAAAATATGAAAGGAATTCTCTATAGGATATGTATAATTATATTATATCCACAGATAGAAATTATACATTAATGTGAGCACTCGGCTACAGAATGTGGACACCGAGGACCTGTTGACCACACACACACACACACACACTGCAGGAGATAACATAAGGGGTTCAGCTTAGGAAAAGCAAGGGGGCCGCTCTGATTTAAAGAATTTGGCCCATAAGCTCAAGCTTTTGTAAATGTCTTTCTTGCAATTCTTTCAATTATAAGGTAACGAGTGTGTTGATGTATGTTAATGAAAGTATGTATAAGTGTGTGTACGTTTGTATGTACGTGTGCCAGTGCATATGAGTTCAAGGGCTTTACCTGCCCCCTAGGTCAGAAGGTGTCAGTCCTCCCCCACCGCCTTCAGCTACTGAGCTTGTTATAACCAGGCTGGTCAACAACCTTCACCCATTGTAGTTTGGTGCTTGTACTTGAGTGAACATTTCTAAGCAGCCAATAAAAACGGAATACATCAGGGGAACGGGTTGATGAAGAAATAAAAGGTTCTTATCTGTGACATCTTCTGTCTGTTGTGGAATGCCTTGCTGGTGACCATGGAGTTGTAGGGTGGGGAAGAGATGAATATATCTCATGTTCTTTACAGCTGTCCAAAGCTTTCGGCATGGTTAGCTATTGCTTTGAGATATGCGTGCCCAACAGTTAAGAAACTGATACTCATAAAGCCCCTTTGCACTCGTGTAAACAGATTGCATTTAAGTGCTTGCACTGTAAGCTGATAAGGAGCACCTTTTCTACTCCCGCTGTTCATTGCCAGGCCCTCCTTTCAGTTGGGCTTCAAGAAAGACTTCCAATGGATTTTCTATAAATCCATCTATAAACAAAACTTAAGTCTAAATATTCTATGTTGACAGTTAACGAACAAAAGGAATTTACAAAGGACGCAATGTTGCCCTGCCTTTTACTGAAATCAAATGACAGATAAAAAGAGAAGGCATTAGAAGTCAAAGTGTGGTGTTTCTGGCGCGAGCGAGTGGGGAGTGTCTCGCTTTCTCCTGAAAAAAGGATTTCAAGAGAAAGCCAGAGAAATGATTTCAATTCTGATTTCTTAAAAAGCATATATTTCAACTCAGTCCCTTCTAGATGACTTACACTGGATAAGTTGAGGAGAGATCAAACACTAACTCGCCAATTTAAACATTGTCACCACAAGCCCTGAGACATCCCCAATGTAGGCGACCTGGAACGCTCCCTCTCCTTCTGGGGCAGAGGCTCAAGACATACAATGGGCTGGGCTAGATGCACCAATATTCAGGACTAGCAGCAAATTTTCTTAAGTGGGTGGGGAGTAGGAGGTCAAAGGGGTGGGGATAGGAGGTCAAGGAGTGGGGAGTTAGGGAAGTGAAAAGGGTGGGGAGTAGGAAGTGAAAGGGGTGGGGAGTTGGGTATGGGTCGAACCTGCCGAGTTTTCAGGTAAGGGTAGAAAGAGGTTAGAACCATACCCGGCATTAAAAAGCACCTGCCTGGTTAAACCCGGTAAATTTCCTGTGCACAGAAGCGAGCTAAGCTACCTACCTGTAAACTCAGTTTACTAAATGACATATGCCAATTACATTTCATCTAATAAAATAGTTTTTTTTTTTCATTTCCGTCTTTGAAGGTCAATGCCATGTATTAGTTTGTAGACAGCCAAAAAGCAGAATTTCAAATTTCATTTAAACAATTCATACAACTTATCCCCCACAATTGCAAATGGCGGTGGGGTAGCCAATTGTGGCGAGGAGCTCGTCTTACTGCTTTTAAGAAATGTTTTTCAAACTGAAAAAGCCTCAAATGACTAAAACGTTACATTAAAACAAACCATTTGTTAGATAAATTCACTTGGGCTCTTACGGTAGCGGCTGATGGACCCCAGAACCAAAACGCTATAACTAAGGCTCTATTAAAAGCTAAAAGGATTAAGGGCTGGAAGGTTTCCAGCGTAAGAAACATTCTGCGTTTGGAAATGTGGTGTGTACTTTAGTTATGAGTTGACATTTATGTTCCTTGGCAGAGAAGTGTCACCAGCCGGTAGCGTTGGTTAGCAAGCCTCCTTTAAAGTAGTGATCCTGCTATGCTCTAAAAGGTTAAACATAGCCAACAGGCACCATTAAATACAGGCCGGCAACCAACGCTTCTTTAAATTGGTCTCCACAGGAACCAAATTATTTGTTTTTACCCCAGGGCTAATCTGTCTTGCGATAAGACTCTTCGTAAATCATTGAAGCCTATTTATCTCCAACTGTAACGTTTTGACATTCTTTGTCTTATAACTGTGTGGAAATACAATAGGGAACCTTCCTTGGCCATCGTTTGGATTTTTTTCTCGTTGCCTCATATGGGGACATTTTATTTTGGGGGGGGGGCCAAATACCTCCTAACCTACATAGCAATCAGAGTATACATAAGCTCAACCATACCAACACCATGTTGGTCTAAGGTTATTCTTCTATGTTCCAACATCAGCACAGGTCTCTGTTGACGATAAAAGAACCTAATGATTGCTATGCGGAGGGAGAAAGTTTTTTTTTTTATTTTCATTAAACTCTACCCTACCCCAATGTATTAGATTCTACTAGAACTAAAGTATTGCTTTTCATAAATATTTGTATTTCACGTCTTAAAAATGTTCCATCTGCATTTGTTACAATGGTTATTACACTCCGAGTGGGAACATTTTATATTATTAAACGACACTGATCGGGAAGGGACTTTAATATGTCTGAAGTTATCAAAAGGCAAGAAGAACAGTTAATGAAAAGGGTGAGCACGTCAAGGAGCGTGGGTGGGTGAAATATTTTTTTTAAAAAACAGGCATAAAGAGCAAGAGAAATGACTATAATGCGCTCACCTGTTGCTGGGAGTTCTATAAACTTCATCACAAATTATAGGCATGACGCATGTACACAACGACACAACCCGAAGCCAGAAACGAAAGCGATATTGGGGTAACAAAACAAAACATTCCATCCTTCATATATTAACCTTTTATTGGGTTAAGAGGTTGGGGTTTACCTAAATTCCACCCAGCAAGGAATTAAACTCTAAACCATTTTACACACAATAGGAAAGGATTATCTGAATTAAAGATGAACAAAGGGGAAAAAAACACAAAACAAAAAAATAACGATATACGCGATAATCCAAAAGGTATGTGTTGAAGGCATCTGAGACTTCAATGGCTACCACAATTTCTGTAACGGTGAATACGGACGGTCTTATAAATCTCTGGCTTTCATCTTAAACATTACAATGAAAAGCGTGTACAGTGCAAATCGCGTCCTCTGGCACCAGTAAAGGAGACTATAGATTAAGTATATTAATGACATCATGGGGTGTTGCATCCTCGGAACGTGCACATCGTCCACAAAATTCCCATTCTATCTAATTAAGACACATACAGTTTTTAAGACATCAATGGGTATGCAACTTATAACTAATATGAAAGTAACAATTAAGTATACATAGAAGAGAAAACACAACTAGTCCAGAAAATATTCCAATGCACCCCCATATTACATTTTGGAGATGTATACAGAAGTATTTATTTACTAATAGGGTGCCGGGTAAGTAGAATAGCCTTCTAGTAGAAGAGTTAGAAGGTTAATACATTGAGGGAATTAAAGCATCCAGACGATAGTCCTAATGCTATCTTAAACTTAAGGCAAGCCCAAGAATCAAGTAAGGTTTGAGCTTTTAAAACACGTAGGCATATCATAGGTCGTATGGCTCTTATCTGGACTCAAGGTTTACATGGACAGGCCGATGAGTTAAGAAGATGAGTAAAAAAAATGGAAGTCATTTTTTTGTACTTGTTATATATGGATGGAATACAGTATGGTGGAGTCTTTGGAAACCATTGGCCTCCGTGCCTCCAGTTCCTTGCTTGCTGGGAGTTTGCCAGTTATTGCCTGGGGCTGTCAGAGGGTAGTTCCTGCAGAGCAGGATATAAAACCAGACGGTGCTCTGACAGATCCGTTACCCTCGAAAACGCCTTTGCCCTCCTTGACACCAGTCCAACCTATAAACCTTCAAAACTTACTCCAGGTATGAGCATTATTAAAAGTGGGCTTTCATTTTTTTTCTACTGCTAGGAAATATAAAATAGTAATATAAATATAACACAAATAGTAAAATGCACCAACCCCACCACAGCGATCTCTAAGCTTTGGTAGTGTGGCTTTTTTCTGGCTTCACGGCATACTGGCTGGTTTTGCTTGGTTGGCTACAAACAGGCTACAAATATATATATAATATAAAATTATTTGACTATAATTTCCCACCGCTGAATGTCATTGAGGAGGGAAACAAGTAGTAAGGGTATGTAGTGGTTTAGAGAATATTCACTGTAACCAATATCCAAATTTAACATACAACACAATGGTCCATGACCTGTGGACAGCAGAACCTGGACACTATGACCTTCAAAGACCCTGAACCAACTATATTTAACGGTAAAAAGTGCAGGTTAAATGTTTGCCTGGAAAGTAAAATTCTCATGATTTGCCAATACGTTAGCTTTTCACACAAGATCTGTCAATGAGCGAGACGTTTTGACAGATCCACCTGTGCTAACGAAATAAGCCACCTGTGCTCATGCGAGGACATCCTGAAACTGCTGGAGGAGCCTGAGAACAGACTAAGAACAAAGAGTGGAAAACAGTGGAGAATCAAGTTATTTTTTGTGATTACATTAATTAAACCTGACAGGCGTAAAATATTACACCAGAAATATTACAGTAACAACCAAAATCGATACAATACACAATACCAATCAATGTAGTATATCTAATGTATTATATATATACACATTTACACACGCACATATACATACATATACACGCACAAATATCGATGCATATATACATATACGTACACATTAAAATTGGTATTAAAATTAGATAGAACTGAAACATTTGTAACAAATATGCAAGGATAGAATAAATCTATACACACACTTACACTAAGGGCGGTTTATTACCGTATTTGCACCCCTCATCTTATAATCGGGGTCGTTTTATAATCCAACCTCAAATAGGAGGTCTGACTATAAGACTAAGACCCAGATTCTTCGCAGAGCTGCAGGGCACCTAGATCCTCCTCTCTGACAGCCGGTGAACGTCTGTGCAAACCTCTGATGCTGACACCACATTTCCGCCGGGGCTTCTACGATGGAGCGCCGGTGTGACATGACCTTCTGGTGCTCAGTCGAAGAATCCCCGGCGGAAGTGCCGTGTAGCAGCAGAGGTTATCTACGTGCATCGCACAGAAGTTCATCAGATGCCAACTAGACACCAGGGAGTCTGAAGCATGGGGGGCAAGTCAGGTGGTGCAAAGTGGCATATAGATGGGGGTGCAAAGTGGCATATAGATAGGGGTGCAAAGTGGCATATAGATAGGGGGCAGATGTGCATAACTGGAGGGCGGTTCTCAAATGAAAAAATAAAAATGATATGACGCCCATGGATCAGAGCAGCTTAGTGGAGTGGGCCTTGACAGAGCGAGTGGGCGTGCATGAAGGAGTGATCTAAATTAATTGGTGCAAATTTGTTATGGACGCGGCAAACACTAAGGTTATATAAGTGGGAGGCATTTTGTAAAAGGCTAAGTTAACTGTTTTTCCAACTGTGGTCAATGGGTTAATGTGGAGGCACCTGGTATGCGGCGGTACTAATGTTTTACGCCACACAAACTAAATGGTCTTCAGAGCATTGAGCTACAACATGATCTATTAACCCTTTTCGTCATAGAGGTGCCTTGTATATGGAATGATACAGCGAGTATCTTGTGCATGTTGCAGTGGAGCATTGGTCAGCTTGCCAAATTTTACATTCCAAGTCCAAATTAAAATCAGGGCATCTGCCAATGACTTAATACCGTTGCTAAAACCCGCAGCTTTGTGATTCCAGTCCTTAATGGTTCAATGCAAAAATACAACAAGTAGTGCCAAATCAGGAGTTAGCAACCGGGAGCTAAAACGCAATGCAGGTTAAAGGGACAGGGTGTCATGTAGTCTCATCAATATACGCATTCATTATACAATTAGTAAAATTAAATCACTTAGCCTTTAGAAGAAGCTGCAGCTCCAGATCTGCAGGGCAACACGCCCACTATGCTCCTGATTTTGTTGTTCTGATTGGCTGAGCCAGAGCTGGAGCTGATGGCGAGTTTGCTATGTGGGCACAAGCAGCCGGAGATAGGTTTGGTTGAATATATCTACTGCAAGCTGATTGGCTGGGGAGGGAATGCATTTGGGAGGATTTTGCATTCTTTAAGGGACGCTGAACAATATAAAGGGACCCCTCAGCTATTATACGCAGTAAGTTCGGCCATGAGAGGGCTTGATCAGAGCCGGGACAGGCTGTCCATCTTAATGGAAGCGACAACTTGGCATGCTCAGCTTCAGAGTGATGCGAGGTGGTCAATTTGGGACTACAGTTGAGGGGGAAACCAGCCGGTTCATGGTGGGGTAGCTACATGGGACTGTTCCGTAAAAACAAGGATACGAGGAAGGTATGGTTTACTGAATAAACCCACCGGCCAGTGTACAACATGAGGCTCTCTTGGTTGATGCATGAAGATGGGGTCAACTAGGGTTTCTAGATAAATTCTTCTCAAACATAATAAATTAAGGAGCCATTCATATATATATATATATATATATATATATATATATATACACACACACATATATAAACACATTTTAAAAAACTCATTGCCCGTGGAAATACTTTCTTATGAAGTCACAACAGCAGCCCATTGTCATTAATGGATTTCTTAGAACAGATTTCTCAAGACTGGAACTTCTCAGGAAGTTGTTTCAATCACAAATTGCTTAAGATTAGGCAGCCAAGATAAGTAGTCCTTTCACCGTGCGGAATATTATAAAAGGTGAATCAGCAACATTCATACACAATAGCTGTGAGTGTACAAGAGATCATAAAAGCTTTGCAGAACCAAGACCATGAAGATCGAACGTTCTACACCCACTATGCCAATTATCAACTGTAGACTTGCTAGGGAAAGATTAGTAATTAGATCTGATATTTTACTCAGTCCGCAGTACTTTTAATAGACGCCCTTCATAAACACTTCTGCTGATATGGCAACAGAATGGCACAATGTGTCGTATTATAGCCAACACATACTTAAATGGTAAAGAAATGCAATGCTATTTTGTCATTTATACATTGCTTTTACAAGAATGGATTTCCTAATACTGCAGGTTTAAAAGTCATTAGCATTATGATCTATTGTCTTTTTATATAGCGCCATCATATTCCGTAGCACTGTACAACGGGGTACAATGTGTTTGGCTACACAAAATCTACGTATTGCCAAATGTGGATTTTAAAAATAGATGGCTTTCCAAAGGAAATTACAACTTAATTGCGTCGTATGGTAGAAATCCAGCCACTTGGCCAAGGACTGCCTCCCTCCTGAGATCCTTAAGCAACCCAACTATATCACTGCGATGATTACAAACATACACACACTTTGGCACTACAAGATCTGGATTTTTTTCTCTTTCGAAGGAAGAGTGTCAATATTTATCCATGCTGTAGTAATTTGTTTTTTTATTCATCTGAAAATGTGCTCAGAAGGAGCATCAAATATTTGAGTTTATACCTCTGTATTTGTTGATACACTGACATGGTTTCGTTTTGCATATTTGTATAGTCTTTTAGTATGACAGATCTCGGCTAAGCGCTTTCACACTTCTAGCCTATCTCTGGAGAATTACCATCAGTGGTGGAAGTCAAGGAACAGTGTCATGGTCAAGCATTCAACTTGTATTTTGGCACGAGCGTCTAAGTGTGTGTGTGTGTGTAAGAGTGTGTGTGTGCGTAAGTGTGTGAGTGTGCGTAAGTGTGTGAGTGTGCGTAAGTGTGTGAGCGCATAAGTGTGTGTGTGTGCATAAGTGTGTGTGTGTGTG
>VKOC01006155.1:0-28883 GCA_009364415.1 Spea multiplicata
AAAAAAAAAAACGCCAAGGCAAAACCCACATGGCTTTTTCATGGTGTTTTTTCTCTCCCATAGACTTCTATTGGAGAAAAACGCCAAGATTTTCTTGCAAAAAACATGTGTCAACATGCTGCGATTTTGAAAAACTGCCACAGAGCCCAAAAAAGCAGTAAAACGTCAAAGAGGACTGAAAAAACGCCAAACAGAAAAACGCCAAGTGGATATGGCATTGTGCGATTTCCTATTGAAGAACAGCTAACATCTGGCAGCAGAGTTTTTTCACTAATAAAAACGCTAACAAGTCGTGGCTTTGAATTGGCGTTATTATGGGCGTTTTTGCAAAAAAAAAAACCCCAATTGGAAACCTAGCCTTAGTCTGTCAATTCATGTCTTGTCATACCCCTTGAATATATGTATTCTATTAAGCACTGCGTAAATCGTTGGCTATATAAATAAAAGAATAATAATAATGATTCTTTATGTGCAACTGCCTACCAACCCTAGGCTGACCACATACAATTATAATTGTTATTGATTTATAAAGGGCCGTCATATTCCGAAGTGCTGAACGGGCTATTCTACTGTCTTATTACAGTATATTTACATTTCTTGGATTTGTAACATGACTACATAACTACATGATTTCACTGTGCTTTATAAAAGACCATCCTTTGTGAGTTTGAATAGCTGTGTTTACCCCGCATAATGCATACTTAACGTGTTTTGTTTTTTTTCTTAAAAAAGTTGTCAACTGTCCTGTTTTTCCTGGATGGATTTGGGCGCTTGCTCTTGCACTGTGTTTTGTGATATCCTGGGAAATCAGCAGTTGCAGGGGTCGGGGCAGTGCCGGTTGGGGAGATCACGTATCTTCTTCTAATTGGCCCAAAATTAAGGCAGCGCATGGTATGTTGCTTCAGACCCCTGCTTCTGCACTCCCTAACCCTGTCTTCTAGTGATGCTAAGAGCCATGAAGTATCTGAAGAACGAAAGAAACACACCTTGAGCTTCCACCACAGGACCACAAGAAAAAAAAGGAGAGAGAGAAAGGTACGAGATGGGCGAGAAAACAAGAAATGAGGGAGAATATGAGGAGGAGAGATAAAGAGAAAAGGAAGAGATAATTAAAATGATGAAAGATGGAGGGATAATGAGAACGGGGAGAGACAATGAGAAATAAGATAGCGATAAAGAATAGGAGATATAAAGAGTAAAAAGAGAGCTAAGTAAATAGGGGAGGGCAATAAAAAAGGGAAGAGAAAATGTATTTGTAATTTGAAATTGTTAGAGCAAGTAAATGTGTGGCTGCAAGGGCAAATGTAAGCCAATATGTTTGTGTGTAAGTGTAACTGTGAATGTGTAGGTGTATGTATCTGTGGACAGGCAATTGTAAGGACATATGTGCATTTGTGTGTATTTTGACAGTCTATCCATACTTTTACTGTCTTGGGTCTAAAGGTAATAGAATGATTCACTCTAGTACATGTAACCCAGGGGCACTATTTAGTATTGTTTTAAATTACTATGCTGAGTGCTGCAACTGTACTTGCCATGAACCAGTTTTGTGCCTATCCTTGGTTAAAATTGTGTGTGTGTGTGTGTGTGTGTGTATACAAGGTTAGAATAAATGTGTGTGGAAGGGTGACAGTGTACAAGTTAGACTGTGTGTGTCTGCATATAGTGTGTGTGAGTGGAGTGTCAGTGCATGGTGCTACAATTGGTGTATGACCAACCGCGTGGGGTGATAGACCGCGTGGTTGGTCATACACCAATAGATAGACCGCGTGGGGTCTCAATGTTAATATCCGTCTTCAGGTGTTCAAAGGGTCAATCCAAGTAGATGTTTATTGAGCACATGTTAACTGCAATTTGTAAGCCTTAATAATTGCTAAGTTGACTTCCCAATAATAATGTTTGTGAACTAATGTCTGTTCTGTGGTGTAGTGATAAACTTCACATGCCTGATATAGATGCTGTGCTCCAAATGTTTCCACTGTATACGAAGGATGTATGGTAGTGTTGGTGGGAACTTGTTTATATAATCTGCACCATAATAACTAGGTGGAACTACGTTATGTTTATTATGCAGGTTGAACAGAGAGGGTGGAGGGTTGGGAAGTAGGTGCGGTAAATTTTCAAGTAAGTAATCGACAGCTGTGCTGCAAAATGCCCCTGGAACTTTTTTCAAATGATGGCAACTATTCCTTTAAGTATGCTTTTAGGAGAAAGTCATACATGCTGATAATGTATAGTGATATCAGACAATGCCTGATTCTTCAGTAGACTCCTAGTTACTAAATACGTAGGAATGTATTTAACCTGTTCTTTCCTTTAACCAGTGATCTAACCTGGCCTAAGCTTACTAGGCCAAGGGTCCAGTGGGGAAACAGTGCCCCTGCTGCAATATCCCGGGCCAGGTCGCCCTCTTGGGCTATCAGGCCCTTCAGTTTGCCGCTGCTGAATGAGACATTTACAAAGTGATCTGGCGGCTGTCCAGGGAGCAGCTGGGGGTGCTGCTCTGGGTCACCCCTAGGGCAGCACTCAATGTAAATACACCATTGTGTTCTTTAAACATCTTTTGTACATTTAGCCAAAAACTTATACTGAGGCCGCAACCCATGATTATCAATTGTCACTTTTAGTTGCCAAACCTAACACTAAACCACTTATCCCATTATTGTGTATATAATATATATATATATATATTGTTATCAGGAAGGGATGGGAAGGCTTAATTTTTAACTCCCGGAACACTGTCACTCTCAGTACCTAAGGATCAGTGTGTCAAGTACAGAGGGTGACACAGAGACAAACGTAATGTCTCAAAACATTGACTTTGTCATGTGGGCATCAGTAATCACAGCGATCAGCTGAACCCATGATTACCATTTGGGAAACAGAGAGGTGGTAAGTATGCCTGCTCAGCCTGTTTTTGTGACGTTAACTTGTCTTAAGGTCCTAATCAATGCGCCGCTTATAACTAGTTAACTTGTCATAAGGACATGAAGGGGTTAAATATCTTGCCATTTGACTTGTTCCCTCTTGTCACATATTAATACCTTCTGTAATATCACTAATAAAAATATTAAGATGTACGAGTCCCAATACTGATCCCTGAGGCTCCCTACTAGTAAATCATTTGTCTGAATATACACAATTTGCTACAACTTCTTCATCCTGTCACTCAACCATTGTGTTATCCATTCAACTATTTTGACGTTCAAACCTAAAGACTGCAATTTATACGTTTGAATGACTGTGTTGAATGCTATATTACAGCTCCTCCCAGGTCACTTATTTTAGTTACCCAGTCAAAAAAGAAAGTTAGTCAGTCAGGATCTACTTTAAGATATTTAACAATCATATCCTTTAGTATGGTTTCCATTAATTTGCCAACTACTGACCCAAGACTTACTGGTCCGTAGTTGGCTGGTTCTTCCCAGCTAACTTTTTTTGTGAAGTGCTACTACTATTCTTCGTAGCGCTTTAAATAATTTTGTGTGTATACCATCGGGTCCCACGGATTTGTCTGTTTTCACTTTGGAGAGTTCTACTTGAACAACTTGATCTGTAAACACACCAGTTTCACATGTAACCCAATTTCTCTTTGCTAACTGGGCACCCTCACCTTCATCTTCCTCTGCAAAAACATAAGTATTTATTTAAACAGTTGGCTAGATATGTATCCTCATTCATATAAATCCCTTCATTTCTATTTATTTATTCATAAAGTTTTCTTCTTGCCCTCTGTATCTAAAACGGTTTATTATCACCCATTTTTGTTACCCTGGCAATTTTCTCCTCCTGTTATTTTAGCACATCTAATAATGTGTTTGCCTCCCTAAGTTTAGGTTTACATTTGCTCCCATCTTCCCCGTTCTGAGTCTGTTAATATTTTCTCAAAGCTAGCTACTCCTCCTTCAATATATTTGCCACATCTGTGGAGTACCACCGTTGGTTCCTGTTTATTTCAGTCTTACTAATGTGTTTATTTTATTACTTAAACATAGAAAATACAATACAAAAAACACACAAAAACATATTTTGATGTTAGCTACCTTCATTTGTCTTTAATGATTCCTTTTACTTATATATGTAAAAAAAAAGGTTTTGTCATCCTTTGTTAACCTGTCAATTTTCACCTCTGTGTGTGTTTTGGTACATTTTGCCTCTTTAATCTTATCTTTATATTTGATCTCACCTTCATCATTCTGAGTCTCCTTATATCTCCTAAAAGCCACCTTCTTTTCCTTCAATATTTGTGCTACATTTGCAGTGGTTTCCCTTTTTTTTATTCTTACTAACATGGGAGCCGGGCATTGTTGTAGATGGCATATATTTTTCATGGAAAATCCTGCAGTGCAATGTGTTTGATAACCCCAGGGAGAATGTTTTGTTACAGTCAAAATAAAGGAAATTCTGTAATTAAGATTGGGTCCCTGGGTGGAGCATTTTGGAGAAGGGAGGCCAGTGCTCCACTCTATAGTTTACTTGTAGCAGGTGAGGAGTCCAGTCCAGGAGTTCTGGGTCTCTCAGCTGGTTAATCACCTGTTAGTAATGAAATCACGTTCCCATTTGTAAATACTAAATCCAGCAAAGCTTCCTTCCTTGTTGGCTTCTCTACCTAGCACAATCCCTCCTGGCTGTTTATTTTTTCCAGTCTACATCAAAGATATTAAAGTCTCCCATAATGGTCCTAACATAGTGCAAGGAACTCAGTTATGCCATCCTATATTAGTGCATGTGCTCAGAAAACTGCACACATCACCATGGAGCAAGGGTATGAGCAGGCCAAAACAAACTATCTAGGTACCCTACATGTTAAAAACCTGTTACAAATTATATTATGAAAATATTTAGCAACAACAATTTAAAATTCACAATAACTTTTAACACACATTAAGACATTGGGACAGAAGGAGAAGCGGGACAATCAATTCAAGACCATGCATGCTTTGTACACTATCTACATTATTTGTGTGAACCATATTCAATAAATGGTGGTTTCCATCATTCGTGGATGAAACCATGCAACCTCAACGAATAACAATTACCCATTATAGCCAATTTCATTATTGGAAATAGCAAAAGCATTGAAAATGGCCACTTCCACCACTAGGTCAATAAGACGCTCCAGTCAACTGAAAACGTTATGAAAAGCCTCTACTCTCATCCAAAAACAAACTCAACCGTCTAAAACTTAAAATGGCATCGGGTGTTATGGTGAGATGAAACCAAAATAGAGCTTTTTGGCAATAAACACCAGAGATGGGTTCAGCGCACACAGAGACGTAGCCATTTGCAAAAGTACCTCACGCCCACGGTTAAATATGATAGCACCAGTGTTAACCTGCCATGTATTTTCCAATCTCATTAGGCATTATAGTAGAAGACTCCGAGTTGCTATCTTGGCAAAGTAGTGACTAAAAGGGTGCCAATAATTGTGCCACCAATATATGTATGTGTTTGCAATTGTTTGACATCCACGAGAGCAGAGTAGTTTTGTGTATTTTTGAAGAACAAATCAAAGGGCTAAACAATAAAAGTTTTTCACAGCATTTTTGCTCATATATACCAAGGTTGCCAAAATGAGTGGAGGGCACTGTAAGTTGTGGTGGGGTAAAGGTGATGGAAAACCTCTCTACTTGATATTAAGTGGGTAGCAGAGACATATACAACCGCCAGACAAGTCCAGGGTTGGACAGCACTCAAATAATTTTATAGCTGCTCCAGCGCTCCTCCCCTGCAGCCAGAGAACTGTCACAGTTATAACATTCTCCAGCTGTTCAAACAGTAACAGGGTTTTCCATATCTTTGAATCAATGTTTATGCCGCTACAGGATCATGAACACAATAGGATAGGATGGGGTAACTGAAATTACTGTTTCCTCTCACATAAGGACTTTAAACAACTATATGGTGCTTTTGTGGCCCAGTAACTAATAGGGTAAACTACCATTAATCACCTAGGAATAAGTGTAGAAAACTTGCTGTTTTATAAATAAAAAAAAATACAGTAAAACATCTAAATGCAATCCAGTTACAATTTACCACCAAAACTGTGAAATTCATCCAAGTGGGCCAGTTGTATGTGTATTAAAATATACTGTATGAGTAACTGTGTTCACAATATATAAAACAGGTTGTGGTTTTTTAATGTAATCACTTGTACAGACCCATTTTGTTGTTAATGCTACACAGATTGCCATTAACGTTACTTAAGGTCATTTAATAGGTATGTTTTTTGGTCTTTCAAGTATCAATAAATATTTTGACAAGGCTGCATAGAGCATTGTATTATTGGAATCTGAGAATAAGCGATGCATTAATTATACTAATAACATATACTTGCACATGTAAACAGGCAGTGTGTTTAAAATGACAATTAATTAATAAAATTGTTAGTTTCACACTCATATAAAAATGTTTCAAATAATGTGCTAACTTACCTTCCTTTCAGTTTCCCCCCCAAAAAAAAGATTATTAACAGCTCAAGCTGAAAACATATCCCAAAATGCTGATGGATTGAGAATTTTCATTTAAAAGATGTTTATTTTGAAATTAAATGCTGGCACAAAATATTTCCCTTCATTGTTTCAGGTTAGAGTGGAATCTCCCTTGTGGTGCAGGTTCAGAGTTTCTATTCCAAATGCAGAGATGTGGAACTGTCTCAGCAAATAGGAAGCTGATCTGATAAGTATGTATCCAAAACAGGAGCCAAGTTTATACCACACAGGCTGGAATAAAAAACACAAAGTGGAACACATCCAGCTGACTCACAGAAACTAACTCTTCCCTCTGGGAAACGGTAGGAACGCCTCTTTAATGCAAATTATCAGTCAATTGTCAATACTTCAAGCATTTCCAATGCCCACAGAGCAGCCAGGCAGGATGTCAGCATGTACCCACTGCAGGATGATCGGGGGATTGTATACTGTATCATGCTCAAACTTATTTCTAATGTAATTAAACACATTTTTAGTAGTCTGAGTTAATACTAGGTTTCTGACAAAAACTCAACCGGTAACTAAGAATAATGGAGGAAGACTGAGAAAGTCGCAGGCTTGAATGTAACATAGGGCTGATACCTGACCACAAAGTGAACTTTGCTTCTACTGTGGAATTAATTCTCTGAAAAGTTTGTATAATGTAGTATAAGTACAGGAACACAGAGGATTCCAATGCTAGTACAAAGTCTAGAAATACTTCTCAGCTGGGCTGTAAGAAATGAAAAGACTATCTGTGCCTGTGTTATAAGGAAAAACAGCTGGGCTACAACACCCTCCCTTTTCTTAATTCCCAATGACTCAAAACAAAGAGCAGATTGTCTGAGGTTAATGTAAAAAAAAAAAAGTTTCCTTGGGTTATCGCGCAAGATGGCCAGACAGAAATTAAGCAGAGCAGCTATTTTCTTACATATTATCGCAATGGAATGCCAACATTCAAAACAACCTGGACCTGCGGTTCTTTTTTTTCTTCTCAACATACACCATGCATTCTTTGGCAGTATATTGGTTGCTTTAGGATAGTCCTCATGTCCCTAACATATTAATGCAGAAATCAGGCAGCAATGCGATACTGACATTACGTATTAAAATGTTGACTGGCGAAAAGTGGTCTTATTACCATGGCAAATAATGAAATCAGCAGAAATATTTCATTGGTTACTAAATTGATAAAATCATTTTAAACCTTACCTGGGCCAACCTGGCCCACCTTTTATGAGAAAATTTCAAGGATTATAATCTACATAATAGCGAGATTCAATGTTTCGTCGTACTTTAACTCATCTGCGAAAGCAGTTTGGTGATTAGGCTCCTTTGGTCTTTTCCATTTCATAATATTATGAAGAATGCAATTTCCAAATGAAAGGCAAACCGTCACAACAGTTCACCAGCCGACGCAAACATGTAAAGCAGTTAATTACCATAACAATAAGTGCATCATATCTTGTAAATGTTTAATATTCATTTAAAAATAATCCATAAA
Source organism: Spea multiplicata (assembly GCA_009364415.1). NCBI lineage: Eukaryota > Metazoa > Chordata > Amphibia > Anura > Pelobatidae > Spea > Spea multiplicata. The sequence goes on from VKOC01006155.1 coordinate 7,975, forward strand.
AACAAGTAAAAAAATAAGATATTCTTGGTCCAGGGAGCACGTGTTTCTCAATAGAGATGAGGAAATTTTTTGCATATTCTATTTATAATATATATCTCAAGACTAAACATAGTCTTTATATACAGGGTGCTTCATCAAGGCTCAGGGAGAAGAAACTGCAGACTTCGGTGATCTTAAACCACGCGTTTCAGGTTACCTGAGGTGAAAATGGATAACAGTAAGAAAAAGAGAAACCATATCAGATATATCAGCAGATATGACACTAACAACAATACTAAATATACTAAATTAAATTAACTATGCTTCAGTGTAAACACAAGGCTTTCTTTGATTGTGTTAGTGTGAGTGTAAATATGTTTACCAGTGCGTAGTTACCCAGAGGGGGCCAAGGATCTGATGGGGACACTTGGCTCTGCCCCGCCAAGACTTGTACCGAAAGCTTTTTAGTTGGCTACTTTTATTTTCCTTCTGTAAGTTGCTCTGTTCATTCTATAAACTAAATAAACCCATGTAATGCTGCTTGTAAATTAAATTAAGGAATAAAAATGCCTTGTAGACCCCATTTTGTCCAATGTATTTTAGTGCATGCATTTTGCTACATGCATTCCTTTAGTTAATAAAGTTATAAAAGGTCTCATTTTCTTCCTTGCTTCCTTTGAAACCAGTTGCACTTTTGTTAGAGTTTTGCACATACAATTTTATTCAGCTATCTCCTGGCATTCTATTGCTAACTTGCTAACTACCATATCTATTAAAACCCCCTCCTGTGATCAATTAAAATGTTTCCAATGAAAATACAGGACAACCTTATCTGTTCATGGCATACTGGCCAATATTGGCAGGAGAAATAAAAGTTTAGGGAATGTACTAAACTTTCATGTCTTATACAAACTGATGACAAGCGTGGATTATGATCACGGACTAAAATAATTGAGATAGTTAAAAGCTGTGGAGTAAACTTCAGATGTAACCGGGAGACCCACCAGAGTATTTGTAGTAGCTTTGTTAAAGACAGAACATATGTTTATTTTTTAGGGACCAAATCTATATATTACCATAAAAAGCCACACAGCCTTAATCTTGGCATATAAGGTAGGATTTAGAATGTAAACCAGCACATTGCTCCAAATTCAAGTTCCTTTGCTTATAATGTTTGCACATACAATTCACACATGTACTAAAAAACCTCTGTGGCGTAAGAGGTGTCTGAAAAACCTTAATCTGAATGAGTATGGATCTGTAGTCACTCTGCAAATCATAATGGAACAAGACTCAAGGTCAGAATACACCATTATACACGATAGATACATAGAATATATATTTCTTATGAGTGGACAAATGAACTATACTGATTTAGGTATAGAGCACTGCGAGCACTAGAAGCTTGCATTTTAGTCAATGGACATAACAGAAGTCACGTGCATGTAAGTGTTTAGCTGATGATACTTCTGCTGATCCCAATGGTTTCTCAGCTCTCGCGGACTTCAGTGGTAGTGTTATTATAATATACATGAAGTACACCTTCTAGTTGCAGCAGTTGCACACAGGGGAGGTCTTATTCTCTAACCCCAACAAGAATGAATGCCTGCACAAATTTACTTGCAGTAAAAGGCTATGGAGTTCAGGTAACATGGCCCATGCATTAAAAAAAATTAAAACGATTAATTACATAAGTTACTAGTGCAAACTATAGGGACCACTTGTACAAAAAGAAGCAATGTTCCACAAAAATTACAGGGGATTATACTCCTGAAAGTAATGTAACATATTTAAAGGAAACTTTCTATGATTTGCATTGGTTCCAAAATCTGTCTTTATTAAGGTTCCAGCAATGTCTCTTACCTTTGATTGACCCTATGATCTCCTGTACTTTCTGGGTGTTATTTCTGTCAGGCCGACAGCTTGGGGTAATTTCCAGTACATAATCTGGACCGTACTCTGTGAAGAACTGAACGTGAAAAAACAAGAATGAAATGTAACCATTGACATTGCAGAACTTGCACCGACACAGACCAACACCCACATATATCAGCCTGATTCTGGTGTTTTTTCACCCCAGTTTTAATCATTCCCCTATGAGTGCTTGAGATTTGGAAATGGTGGCAGTGCAGTGCAAGATAGAGGAACAAACATATAGGTTTTGATTTTTAAGCTCAGTAACCTTTTAACCATCTGCTTTAATGATCTATAAACTCAACTATCAGTTTACACGACTGCCTATTTCTAACCATAGCAGCCAGCTTCTTTCACTGTTAAGCAATACTGATGTACATACACGGATGCCAACTGCGGCAGTCCCAACAATCATACTTGCATTCTTACTACCAGCTTTCTCACGTGTGTCCAATGCCCACGGAACACTGGCCACTGCACATGCAAACAAGAAAAAAAGATGGGGAGTTCCAACTGTGCACTTCATGGAGGGTTGGATATACCATCAAAGAGGACTCAGAAGATGGTTGGTATGTTAAGGCCATTTTTTTCTTTCTTCAAATCTAACAAAACACAAAAAGTACTTTTTTGTGTGCCATTTATTTTATAAAAGCTTACCTATTTCTGTCCAACTTATTAAAAAACTAAAAAAAAAAAAAAAACATGAAACAAGCTGCTTCCACTGATCAACAAGACAGTAATCTAAATGGACTAAAGTAAGGCCCACAGGTTGTGTTGGTACCACTAACCCCCCCTCCATTAAATGCTAAGTGAACCTAGCCTCTTTGATGTTGGCACATTCTGTAATATGAAGGTACATTTTCTAAGCCATTCTTGCAAAGTATCAACTGTAATGCTAATCTCCACTCTCTTATTAAGAAAAAAATTCTGCTGGCTTTAGAAAGTATTTATAAAAGAATTAAAAAAATGAAGAAGAAGAACAAGGGCAGTCAGAAGAGACATAAGAGAGGTATTATACAAAACCTGAGGAACAAGGAGTTAGTATTTAAGTCACATACAGAGAAGTCTTTGTTATACCATGTCTTCTAACAAAACATTCATTCACAGTCTTAAAGAGGTTGGATTGACTCAGGTTTAAATATGTGTCCTCCAGTCCCTCTCCCCTCTGGGTTTTAGAGAAAAACTTATGAAAGTAGCGTACCTCATGGTCTGGGATTTCTGAAGATAAGGTCCTACCGAGGATAAGTGCTGTCAAGTATGTCCAGCATCTAGCAGTGTTGGGGAGATGGTATCCTCCTGCCAAAATTAGAATTGAATTAATGTTAAGTGAAAGGTAACCAAGAACACAAAGAAATTTACTGGTTTGAGATTGAGAAAAATACAAAAGAGGTAAAATAAATAAAAATAAAAACACAAATTACATTTGCAGAAGGAGAGGAAAACACTCCTTATAAAAAGGAGATTGTAAATTGCAGTAAAATCTTAAGTATAGTGCAGAAACGAAGTTTAGACCTAAAATTAATAATACTGCTGTGTAGAAACAGGGTCAGCTTAAAAACGGTTAGCATAATATATTAGTGTAATGTTTAAAACAGGTTAGATGAAGGTAATTCAATATTCTCACCTCCACCCAGGACAAGTGTAGGTATTTTCCACTGAAGGACATATTTTACACACTTTCCAATGCCTTCTGGGGTCATATTAAAAGAACACATGGGGTCCCCAGCAATGGTGTCAGCCCCCAGTTGCAGAACAACCGCCTCAGGGCTGAAGGTAGAATATACTTCCTTCAAAATGCTGCATTAAAAAACAGACAAAAGGAATGGTTAAATAAGATAAGTTTCGGCCACCGATGCATCCTATCGGCCGAAAATAGCATTATCGGCAAAATGCCGACACAAAAAAAAAACACCTCTGAAAATAATCATCCAGGGGACCTGCTGCTTCCCTCTGTGTACCTCAGCAGCATCCCTTGCTCCATCGAGGGGATGCAGGAACCCGGCGGAGTCACATGAATGCGCATCACCTCACGTGACTCCACTCCGTTCCTGTTCCCCTGGGCAGGTCAAGAGAATTTCAAACAGACTGCGAGCAACGCAGAGGGAGACAGTGGCATGTATTGGTTGCTTGTGCATGATAGGAGTGTCATTGCTATATTAATATATATATGATTACCAACAGTAATCACACTCCTATCATGCCCAGGCATACCCAGATTCCAGCATGTACTGGCTGACTTAGCAATCATACTCGTTTCATGCCAACAGCAAAGTGTATTTCTGTTGGTCAGACTAAATATCATTTATAGAGTACTAAAAACATCATATAGGACATGGTACGATATATTAGCATATAATTACTTTTTTTTTTTTTTTTACCTTTCACAAACCTCGTAGTATTTGTCATCCTTTATTCCATCTTGTAAGGGGACATTGACACTATAAAAACGCCCTTTCCCCAGGCCAATATCACATACATCACCGGTGCCTATAAAATAGTAAATATTTATAAACTTACACAAGATTAGTCATGATGGAAACTAGAACATTTACATTTGAACGCAAAAATAAAAACAGGACTTAATTTTATATAGTGTTTCCATCTTGCATGCAGCTTAAAACGCATAAAAGGTATAACAAGCAAACATGTGGAAACCCATCTGAAAAGCAAATAGACGGGTCACAGTTAGTTTAATATTGAATTCAGCCAGTTGGGTAGAATGCATTCCTAAAGCCTGTGCGCACATAAGGCAGGGCTCCACTGACCGTTCAAAGCATTTTTTCACGTTAGGGGCAGGGGAAGCCTACGCTGGTCTTAATGAAGTTGGCCTTACCAATGAAGAATGCATACTAAAAGTACTTTGTAGGTACCATAATATGTATTTGTTTGCCAAAAGAGGGCACATTTATAGGAGAAGAGGGCACATTTATAGGGGAAAATTCTGCTGAATTCCTCCCAGGGGCGTAACTAGAAACCTCAGGGCCCCGGTACGAGAATCTGTTAAGTTTTCAGCAACCGCTCGGCACCCCTTGGGCCCCTGACTGGCAGAACTCCAGGGCCCGGTCGCAGTTGCGACCCCGGTAGTTATTATCAGAGGGACTGCTGTGTCTTGTTGTAGTTTATTGTACAGATGAACAGGGGAGACAAAATAATTCTCATTATGTTAACCACAGGCTGACAATGACCTTAAGGTACACCTGGGGGTTGTTGCTTCAAAAATGAGTAAGAGGTTTCAAGAAGGCCACTGTTAATAGCACTGACTTTAGTTTATTCAGGTACATCTTTTCATGTTAGCTTTATTGTTATGGTAACAGCCTACAACCAGTCATGTCTGAATCATAGAAAAAGCTGCCCAGAAACCAAGCACTTCCAGGTTCCTACAGCAGCTGGACATTATGTCCAATGAAGGTGACTCCAAAGAGGAGAACAGGTAATGGTCTGATTAGAGGAACCACATGCAGAAGTATTCTCAGGACCCCACTAATTGTAAATGGTGTCCAGTTAACCTTCAACAAACCACAGAGGTACAAAGTCTAAACTGTATCCCGTAATCCATTTTAATACACGGATACATTGATAGTGACAGAAGAATAATATAATCAACTGCCCAATATAGTCAGCCACTGTATAACTTTTTAGAATAGCTTTGTGCACATTCATAGCTTTCTTAGTTTTGTTTACTGTATTTGCTTGAGCTCCATAAATGCACAACCCTTTCTGTAGAGTCTTCAAAAAAAAAAAAAAGATGTCTTTTTGAACCCATGTTCTCCAAAACTGTACACAATGCTCTAAATAAAGTTGTCAGTGATGTACAGAACAACACAACCTAAACGAACTGGCATTGCGACGTTTTCCCAGTACACTACACTGCCTTCACGTCTTTAAATCTTCTGAAATAATAAACTCAAGGTCACCTTCTTTTAATATCCCTTTAGTTAAACAGCATGGTCTTTTATTTCATTATTTTAACTTTTAAACCTGAGGTCGAACAACAATATATCGGTAATTTACATAGGCAAACATGACCAGAAGTCCTAAAGAAATAACATAATAACAATGCAGTATGAAGAGAAAATAAATAATACAATATCAACAAAAAGCAACTACTATGGATTTGATAAAGCTAACTTACCTGGAAAAAATCCAGGAGAAAACTTGTGCAGGGAGACAGTCATAACTTTAGAAGTGAAACTAAAGGCATCTTCAACACCTGAAGAAAAGGGAAGGTGAACAATAATGTGCCATTGTGATTGCAATTACCTATGTGGTGCCCTCCTAACTTCCAAAGATCAGGGCCATTTTACACTACATGATCAAGTTTTGTTATGTCTTAGTTGAACCCAAATTTCCTTCTCTTAAGTACCTTTACTTTTTTCTTATGATTTTTTTTTACCATTATTTTTGAAGACAGATAAACTTTTTTTCTGGCTCTGATCTCACAGCTCAATAAGCTCTGCAGCATGTGCATGTGATCAGCAGCAAAGGGGTCAGCAGAGTTCCTGCAGGGTCTCTAATACACTTGGGAGACTTTTTCTGCACCACAGGAAGGGAATAACCATAGTTGCACAAAGCCCCATTACCCTAAATCTCTGCAGCATGGGGTTGTCCTCTACGACCCCTTTGTGTGACATGCCTGATACATCATCTGCTCAAAGGGGTTAATCATTAGTCATTTGCAAGGCACAGATTCAGCATCAGATAATTAATTGGAAACAGATCATTGGCTCACTAACTCAGCTGTCAGGAAGTTATTTTCTTTAAGGTTGGCTCATGCACAGTTCTTGAAAATAATTGTTGATCCCTTGTTATCACCAAAACAATGGAAATATAAAACTTCACAAATCACAGCTAGTAAAATGACATGAAATGGAATAGCATTGTTTACCAACTGTGACACACAGTTCTCCCAAATAGTCCACAGGCTATGAGAAATATTTCAATTTACTGACATCATATGTAAACTATTATTTTTCATCTTAAAAAATAGCTTGTGGCATGTAGGCCCAATCTTCTTCTAGAGGCACACAAATTGTGAACTGTGACGAATATGCCAACTCAGCGCTAAATATCCAATTAAAAAATTTAAATAAATAAAGCTGTACAGATGTCGGCAATCTCAATATATAGTTTGAACTGCTTAAAAATCAAGACCAACACAAAAAGAAGGTCAAAACTTACCATCCCCATGATGTAAATCCATATCTACGTACAATACTCTGTCATGCTTCTGTCGCAGTTTTAAGATACCTAGAACAGCATCATTAAGGTAACAAAATCCAGATGCTTCATCTCTGTAGGGGAAAAAGATTTAGTGGATCTTAAATCCCACATTTTGCAAGTCTATCCCAATATGATACATAAAATTATTAGAAACTGATTTGGAGCCACCTATTATACCTTCCTGTTCTAAGGATCTATTCCATTGAAGTTACTAGTTGTTACGGATTACTTACAATACTACTTATGACATAGTATTCATAGAAAGCCACATTTTTAGCATTGATGAGTTTCAAATTTGTGTATTAACTTTTTATATTAAAAATACAGGTAAGATATCTATTATGCTGCATATTTCTATTCTGATCAAGCCTATCATTTGAAAAGGTGTTTCAGAGAATGGGGCTATCCTAATAAATTCTTAAGAAAGCATTTAAGAAGGTGCTTGATACAGATCGGGAATCACTCTTGACCAATGTATCCAGTCCGCATTCCTCCAGAATTATTAGATGTGTTGGCATATATGACTCATTACAGAACGGTATCCAGAAGATTTTTAAGATCTATTGGCCGATTCTATATAACGACCTCTATTTATCAAAAGTATTACAACCCCATCCCACAATTATCACTAGGAGGTCAAGGTATGATTCTCCACAGCTATACCTTGCCCCTAACCACTGGTACTTCTACCTGGTTTGGGAATGAACCCGAAAGGCATGTATAAGTGTGGGAGATGTGAAGCCTGCCAATATATCAAATCAATTCATTTTTTTTATTTTTTTTTTTAGGGACACAACAGGTATGTAGAAATGTCATAGTACAGGAGTAATCCATATGATTGTGAATATGAATATGTCTGTGGGGAAAAGTACATAGCGAAAAGCTATAGAGAACTCAGGATAAGAGTACTTGAACATATTGACTCAGTCAGGTACACTCCATTCTCTCACCATGTCAGGCAATATCATAATAGTGTAGCTTCTTATTTGAGTTTCTCGGCAATTGAAAAGGCCAGGCGATCACTTAAAGTTAGCAACCCCCAATGGGTTGAATGAGGGATTTTCTTTTGCCCCATTCATTGAATAAGGAGAAAAAAATAACATCACACCATATCTGTATGTGATGGATTTATTTATAAAAATATTTTTTCACTATGGTTCCTGGTTTCCCTTAGGTTCTGATGTGGGAACCCATCAAATTTTAACATTAGGGATCATCAGATGGCTCTTTCTTCCTCTCTTCCTTGATTTATATTTTGATGATGTATGATGGGTTACTGTTGCACTGCACACACTGTATAATCAGAAGTAGTAATATTTACATGTGAGGACCTAAGGTACATAATATCCTAGAAAGAAATGGACAAAGATGCAGGTAGATAATAACAATGTAATAAAACAAAGGGGTACGACTCAGGGCAGAACCTTTATTAGAAGGATCGTCGACAGTGGACGACTGGTGTCCAGCTACAGTTCAATCAGGGGTAGGATATCAGGTGCGGTATGCCTTTCTTCCCTCTGAATGAAGAAATAGGGAGCGTGATCGACTCCTGTATAAAGCTGTGTGTCAAAATGCAGTAGAATGCCTCTCTGGATCGTCCCACTGGGGAAGGGAGGCTTAAAGAACCAATTAGCAGAGAATTCCCCTTGAAGATTGTCCAATCCATGGTCTGGGAGGGAACCAATTAAATTGTGTGGGTGCGAGGATGTTGTCCAATAGATGTTTTGGGCGGGTGATCTAAGCAGTATTGAGCTGCTCGGGCATACAATCCCCTAAAGAAAATGTACCCAATGCTTTGAAACGCATGTTGGGTTTAATATATTCTTTTGATTGTTTGTTATAATCTTTTGGTAGGCCGGCCCCAGGATTAATCTTAGGTGAGACAGACCTGTTATGTTAGTTCCTCTGCATTCCCCGTCACGAAACTGCGTGAGCGGTGTGAGAGAATCTTTGATTCACAGTCAGAGTCTGCAGAATAGGAACAATCTTAGACTGATATTTTTGCCTGTAGTCAGAAACCTATGTGCAGAGCAGGGACTGCTAAACTTACTTTGTTAGTATTGGCTTTTTATAGTTTTATCGACAAAATTCTAGTTACTTTGTTTATGTTCATTCAACCATTATTCCTTTTTTCATCTTTAGAGCAAAACCAATGATACATAGTTTTTCTTTTTATACAGGACATTACTTTGTACAAACCAAAAATATAAATAAAAGTAAAGGAAATTCAATATTATATTAAAAGAGCCAAGACTTAGCTCTGTATATAGATTCAATTTGCATCTGCACACCTGTGGCCCAACCTACAAGTGTACTCTGCCCATAACAATTCCAACCTACAGTATACTTCATGCCCACCCTACTCTGGTTACAGACATGCAGTAACCCCAGAACTCATCTCACAGATACACGCAAAGTCAGTCCTCACTAAACTCCTACCACTCATAGACACGATGAAAACGCCAGAACTAAAGTCTTATTCTATGTGCATTATCATAACAAAGATGGGGATTTTCTGTCCACGGCAAGTATTTTTAGGCTCATTTAAGATATTTTATAAACTGAATTTATTGAGCCCTCTTGTAATACTTACTTCTTTGCATGATGCCAGCCACCTGGCCAATTGATAGCAATACGAGTTTTCCCCTCATTAAGATATTCTGCAGCAGTTATTGTTGCACCTCCAACAGCAGCAGCATAGTCATATATACCTTCAGTGATGGGGCAGTCATAGCCTGCAGACAAACAAATAAATTAGTACGTTCTTTCGGCCTCTACATGTACACTTCTATATCCATCAGCACATTAGCTGAATCCTGGAAAAAAAAACTACAAAACAAAAAAAAAAATACACCAACTTTAATTCACTCTACTAACAATCTCCTACAAACCAACTATTCTTATTTCCCGTAACCTTTCCAAAATGGGTATTATTTTTAGTCACCAAAGTTTGCAAAGTATACAATTTCAAACGTCTGATATACTAGTGAAACAGAAAATAAAACCTAAAGAAATAGTCTTGCTTATTCCATCTTATTCCAAGTTAAATGTATGGCATATTTATGTTCTTCTACTTACCCAATCCATATTCAACTGTCTCTGGATCATCATTATCACCCTCTTCACTCACTTTGCGGAGGTGTTGTAGGTATGCATCAGTGTGAAATGCAGCCATCTCTTCCATGGTTGCAACCTTGGGCTTTACAACTCTATATATTAACATAAAAAGGTGTCACCAATAATCCCAAATTAGGAATAGTTGAAGTTGATAAATTTTATTGGGCCAACACAGAAAATGATGTAAAGTTATAAATGCTTTCAATTTCTCAGTGGTCTCTTCTTTGGATGAAAATATATATTTCAATCCAATTTTCTCAATTAGTAACACAATTCATTTTATACTTGTCTTACACAGGGATGAAAGTAAATGATTTCTTGTGAGTTGACTACACATATACACCATTTCTTAATTAACAAATGAGACACTTGGAACTTTTTTTTCCCAAAAATAAGTACATATGTGGTCAGAGATGCAGAGATACTCCTTTGTTCATCATGGCTCTTCACTGACATACATAAACCAAATGATAATGAATATACCGTAAGTGAAGAAATATACACATTGACAGGGACTCAAGACAGTTTATTGTTGCATGCAGCCTCGGCAACAAAGAATGCATACTAAGGTACTTTTTGTAAGCACTTTATATACATTCTTTACCTGTACATGAAAGAGACAAAAGGTCACTTGCCTTTAGAAGAAACTTCAGCTCTAGAGCTGCACCATACACCCCCTCCAGGGTCCAACTTTTGCCAGTCACTAAAATGAAAGGGAGCCCTTTCTGCGTATGTGCTTGGTAGTGAGGGGTTTCATTAGACCCACCTACGATAGCTTACAGTAAGTATAGTGTGGGTGCACTTTGGCTGAACCCATCTCCTGCAAGGCTAGTAGCTGGGGAGCAAGATAAGAGGAGGATTCTGCAGATTATATCCATGCACTTGCAAGGAGAAGTAACAATATTTGAAAGAAGCACTAAGCTATAAAGTGTTCTTTAAGAGGTACTGCCATGTGAACTCATACAAAGACATACCGTATTTGCTTGAATATAAGACACGGTATCAAGCAAATACAGTATACACATAAAAACATACACAAGCATACATACTGACTTCCACACACGGATCCAGGTTCCTACCTTCACTGTGAAAACTGGCTGGGGGAACCTGTCACAAAAACTCTGAGCCTTGCCTTTTCCTCATCAGCAGAAAGCTGACTGCAACATGTGACTACAAATGGAGCTTCTTACTGGATGAGCCTGGCACATGGCAGGAAAGCTCCCTTTGCCACTACTGATCATACTACAGAACTTGAGTCTGTGTGTGTCTTTCCACATATCCCTTCTGCATGAAACAATTTACAATTGAAGTTTACAGTATAGTTACATTCAGTTTATACAGCGGTAATTTATCCTACAACAGTCAATAGACTGAATGCAACCGCTGGACAACTTTAACCATGAAAAAAATCACCTTGCAGCTGACCTTACCTCATATACTGAAGTAGCCCGTATGCCTCAATCAATGAATGTACCATGCTGGCCTGAAAGGTAGAGTGAAAAACTTGGTGTCAAAAGCATACATTAACCCTATGACAGCCAATAAATACTCTGTTCCCAAAGTACTATAACATAATATAACTAGCCAATAATACAGCCTTCTCTGCTCTTTATATAAATATCTGGCCATAGCCTCTTAACTTGCTATGTTGATTACTGTGCCCCCATTCTATTAAAACATCTTTTCCTTTTTTTCTCCAACAATATCCTCATTTTCTGTCAACGCCTTATTGTTATTACACAAAAGACAAGGTTAGGTGCGTATATGTCCTTTTCAAAGCGTATACCACCTTCTGCATCTCCACATATGGAGAAAGGGGGTTTATTATGCAATCTTTAGGAAAGTGGTCTTATCACCATATTAACTAAGGGACTGTTGCTGCTGGCTAAGCCACTCCTATGTCTGCAATGGCGATGAGATCCCTTTCAAAAGGAGAAAAAAATATTTTTCTCCTTGAGCAAAAATACACTTTGCGTCAATAAACGTCCTGAATCTGCAGACCTGCCGGAGGCTATTGTTGTCATATTTAGTATGACTTTTACTGCTCAAACACAGCACTTGTACAACTAAGTAAAAGTTAGAACCGTTAAAAAAAACTGCTTTTAAAAATTTCTGATACTGGCTAAAATGAATTTTTGGTGGGAGTTCCCCTTTAAATATCTGAACGAGAAACGCCATTAATACATAAGCCTATTGTCTGAGGCTGCTACTGCATGTATCCATCTCACTGCAACTACATCCTGTCCCACCTCACACAACTTCCCCGCCTGTTCCTTGCAAAAAATGCAGGCATCTCTAATATAAACGTGACGGGAATAAGCGTTGTGGCGGTCACCGTCAGCTATTGGAAAGCACATCCCATCATAACCTCTTTTTAAAACCCCTCTAGTAATAGACTATATACCCCCCACACACACACCACCACCCTCGGTTACTATGCTTTTTGGCAGGGCGCTGGATCACCGGTAAACTCCATCTCTCACCCTCCTCGGTACTTTGCTCTGCATACTGTCGCACAACTTCACATATTCCGAGCTATATATATAAACCGGGGAAAGCGATTCCTCCATCCCTAACAAAAGAGGCCAAGCTGCCGGCTAAAGGGCTCCTCCGAGATCAACACTCAAAAACATTTCCCCCAGGAACAAAAGACACAAAACAAACGTTCCTATCTTTCACCGCTTGTGCAAATAAGTTACCGGGTTCTCTTAGTTCTTTCAGATACGAAGGTAACCGTAAAGGAAGCTTCCGTAGACAGAAGACACAAACGATCAGCTTGTGACTGATTTCCAGTGTTTCCAACACACACACACACTACAAATGGCCGTCCTTTGAGAAGTTGTGTATGTCCCTGGTTCCTAAGGGTTCCATTCAGAGCGGTCAATAATCACATACAAATTTATCTTAATGTTTCTCATCATTTTAAACATATCAGCTATACTGTAATTTATGAAAAAAACACATACATCCCATTATTTCTCCCCAGTGTCCCTTCTTAGGTGTGACAGTCCCTCTTTCATGCTCTTGTGTCCCTCTTTACTAGGAGTTCAGAATGTTTGGCGGGTATGACTTATAATAATGCGTATATAAAGAGTGGCAGATTGTCTCACATCCGCTTTGTGAACAGACAGTGACGAAGTAGATAAGCAGCTTCATGATTTCCTAATAAAACTTCCAATATGGTAGTTTTGATGCCCTAGTGATGACACATACCTTTGCCCAGGGGCGTTATATTCGCTCTGATGTCATTTTAATTAAGCAGACAGAAATTAGAGTTACATCACCACAGTGATGGACATCAAACAATGCTAGATGATGTAGTGCTCATTTCCCATGTAGTGTAAATGTACTACTAGTGACATTTACAATTGACTTGGGTGGAATATATTGTAGAAGTCTTACTTTGTTAAGGCCAAGGCAGAGGACTGCACACGTGTGGTGTTATTTCTTAACATACTGTTCAGTAGTACCGTATATTTACACTACCAGCAAAGTCTTGTATCTTTGTAGAGCACAAAAAAATGTGATGTTTATAATAGATAGGCAGGCCAAAGCAGGGGGTTGTGCGTTTACTGTGTGCCATTCAGCCGTACTCGTGTCCGTCAGTGCCAGCTCCTGCATTGCACACTCTCTGTGGCTGCCAAAGAAGCCAAATTTGTGTTGTGCCTGGATTGCATTGACAAAGTTATATATTTTCAGATCTTTCTGTTCCCCTAAACAGAACTTTGGTGTGTCCAGCTTATTGGGTAGAGGACAATGGGCATTAATGGGGCAGATAGTGGCAGTCTTGAAGCCATTCAGGGACATGACCAAGAATTTAAACCAAAGCACTTTGGGTCAGGTCATCCTCTTATTTACCCATCAGATGCTTAAAATGGGCAAAGCTTTGTTAGTACTGGGCAATAGATTACAACTGGAGGTTGAAACACTGATCAAGAGGCTAATGGGGGAGCTGACAGGCCACATGCAAATTATAATGGCAGCCACCTTCTGTGGCCTAAGGGTTAAGGTCAAGTTGGCCCTTAAAAATAATTTTAAAACTTGAAGAGTGACCCAGCTGTTTGAGTTTTCCAGTTTTTATCAGGGAGAAGAAAGTTAACCACAATAACCTCAGCTTTCATTGATATCTTCAACTAGCAGATGATCAAGCTGCTCTGCCTGTCCAGGGGTGTCTACAGAACTGTATACCGTTATGTATATATCACAACAATGCAAACAACCACTTTGTTTCCAAGTTCTAAAGTTACAAAACTGTCTGGTGTAGGCAAAGGCTGGATATGACTTTTTGGTTTATGAATGTATATACAGTATATATTAAATTAACTGTTCTGGACAGTAGATGCATATACCAGGGCTCCACTGTTGTATAGCGATGAGCTGATAGCACTAACGGACATCCTCAGATTTTGAAGTAAGTTTGGTGTGTCTTTCATCTGCTGCACTGTATCCATGGTAATCAACATTGATTGTTTCTTTATGCTTCAAAGAGCTTGGAAAGAATATCTGTAAGCCCTGGGAGAGATCCTGCTGATGCAGTTTAACTACCTTGTGTCTCATTGCTGTGGTCAGTTTTGCCCTGTTGTATGACTTTTGACATTAAACTGGCTGTAGCAACCTCACCTTAGTCGGCTGTTCCCTTACCCAGTTTTATTCCTCCTGCACAGTTGCAAGTAGTGTCGATGGTAACTGATACCGCCCATGCATGGGTTTGTTGGGTTGTTTGGGAGGTAAAATGCTACAATTTGGAAGTATGCATTTTTCAACTTTGCATTGATCCATTTACCCCATCAAACCATAGATATTTTTGAAAACTAGACACCCCATTGTATTTCAAATGCTAGTATTTTAGGTAAATTATCTTTTTATTAAAACAGATTAACAAAAATAAAGGGGGGGGAGGAAACACTGACATCACGGTATCAAGCCAATACAGAAAAAAGTAATTATAAAAAGGGTACAGATACATCTTTGTACAAAATCATACATCAATTTGAAGATGGCAACACGCGAAAGCCCCCGCCACCGCACCTAGAAAGAGGGGACAGGGAGGAAGGGTAGGAGACTGAAGAGGGACAAGGGAGTCTTAGAATCAGAGAAGAAAAAAAAGGGAGGGGGAGAGATGGGAGGAGTGAAGGGGGGAGTAAGAGAGCAAAGAGGAAGGGGAAAAGGCATCAGAATATAAGGAGGTAGTCCGCATGCCTTGGGCAAGGACCTAGAGCCAGTGGGGTCTGCCTATCATTACTTCAGGAGCTCTGCCAGAACCTTAGAGGATTGGAAGGCTAACCAGCATGCCCAAACCCCTGTATAAACTTCCATCCTATCATAGGACAAGTAGACCAATTCTTCCATCACCCTCATCTCCTCCATCCGAGATACCCATTGACGGAAGAAAGGGGCCTCAGGACGTCTCCAGTATAAAGGAATTAGACGAGCAGCATTAAGGTGTCGTATAATAGAGCGTTTCATAGACATTAAAGATCTCTCAGAGTGAAGGAGACCAAAACTCGGGGAAGGCGGGATGATCCGTCAGGTCACCTCTTCTATACAGCGAAAAACTCCTTTCCAAAAGGGTTGGAGCCGACTACAGCTCCACCAGATATGTAAGTACGTACCAATTTTCTTGCCAAACCTCCAGCAAGTCGGATCACAAGTCGAAGCCCCTAGAAACGTAAAGGGGATAAACAGCGAGTGATATAGGAAGGGCGGGAAATAGGGAAGAGGTAGGTAGAGATCAGGGTAAAGGTGGGGGAACAGGAGGAAGAAGAGAGAAAGAAGAATACCAAAACATTAAAATAAATAAAAAGCCAGTCGCCCGGAAAAATCCCGAGCTCCCAAGAGTTCAAGCGGAAACCCAGTCAGAGGTGACAGCAGAACAGATAAAAAAGAACACACAAATAAAAAGATATAAACAACAGTACTCCACAGCCGTAGCCCACATTTATGAGAAAAAACTGTGACCATCCGCAACGTAACGCAAATGTAACCCCAAAAGCAACCCAGTCAACCCTCCCACCCACAACAGAGAAAGAAAATGTCATGCACCCACAACACAAAATGTAACAAATATCCCCTAGCAAAAGTAACATCAAGGTGGCGGACCCCCCTGATGAACATTTGAAGAAAAAAAAATGTGGAGAATAGTTAAACAACAAACGTAAAACTCCAGAAGCCGCTATAAAGGAGTCAATCGCGGTAAAAGGCGATCACTCAAGTCTTAAGGCTGAGGATAAAGGAAAATATGGAGCCGCCAGTGGCAAGACAGTGTAATGTGAGTGAGATATGCGTACGAGGGGTGTCTATCCACTGCAACGGTATCCCTGCGTCTCACCTTTGTGCGTCTAGGTGGCGGTGCATTTTGAGGAGCATTCGCAGTGTTATTAGTAGGGAGTAACAAATCTTCCATGCGTGGTGTGGGAATCCCAAGGGTGTCTGTGACCTCCGTGACATCATGATGCCTTCTCACAATATATGTGGAACCCTCATGGGTGATGTGTTGAAAAAGGAATCCCCAGCGGTATCTAATAGCTCTGTCTTGCAGTAGCGAAGTGAGTGGTCTTAGCATCTGCCCATTTCGCAGTGTGATAGGGGATAAGTCTTGAAAGAGCGCCAATGTTTGGCCTTCAAAGACTAAGGTGTGAGAGCCCCTCACCTTCACCATAACCTCATCCTTCAAAATAAAGTCCTGGAAACAACAAATAACCTCCCTGTGGGGTCTGTTGGTCTACCACGGGGCCGTAAGGTATGATGTGCCCTGTCCAAGCAAATAGGGGAGTCAGACTCGCAGCCAAGGAGAGTGCTACAGAGCCACTGTAATAAATCCTCAGGGTATTTTAGGCCCCGAACCCTCACATTGTGCCACCAACCTCTGTTCTCGAGGTCCTCAATAAAGTGGAGAAGACGGCATCTAAGCCATTCAGGTGCTTTGTGGTCTGCCGCAAGTATGATACCTGATGTGAGACACGGGCGTGCGAGGCGCTCCACTCCTGCTATGTCTGCTCTTAAGGCTGCCACCTCATTGTGCTTGTTTCACCTCATCGATGAGTTGGCCTTGGTGTGGAGGGAGTGGAACATCTCCTGTATGTTGGCTGCAGACGGAGGAGCATCACCCTGAGCTGGTGAGTGGGGAGATTGCTCCGATGTGGATGTGCTGGCCGGCGAGAGCACAATGTTAGGAGAGTGACTGCCCCGATTGCCTGGTCTGAGTCTCCGGGGGTTCCTGCCGTTGAGAGAGTCTTTTCAGTCTGCCCATGATGGGTATAGGAGTCGGATGGATGCAGATTGTGGTGAGTGAGCTGTGGAGCTAAAATCTCAAGCTGCCATCTCCAAGCAAGGCAAGCCACACCGCCAAATGCTAGTATTTTAACTCTTTCCGTGTACTAATTTTACCACCAACTTTTGCCAAAGTTTGTGGTAGTAATTTTGATCACACAAATTGTACTTCAGGTGTGAATTTACAGCTCCTGGTTTATGTCACTGTCAAACAACATCTCAATATGTGTTCAGCAACATCTTTTGATTACCCAAACATGGGTTTGTCTGGTGTTTGGGGACTAAAAGGCCACATTTGGGAAGTGTTTTTTTTCTCTATTTTGGTCAGTCTGTGCCTATGCCCTATCTTTGAACCCTGCCACTCCAATTTACCCCATGAAACCATTTGTTGGGTATTTGAAATGCTTTTAACTCTTTCCTTGGCAGGATTTTTGGGAAGATACAGTACTAATTTTAGCACTTGCTCATAATAATAAACGTTATTTTTTATTATTTTTGAACTTTCAAAATGTTGCTGGAACTGGATGGTTCCCCTGATGGTAACATCACTACATAATTATTTTTACCACATTTTTTAGCCATTTTTATATTTTCTTTTAATCTTTTACTAATCACATTGTGATTAGAAAGCTGGGCTCCATTGACTTGCATGGTTGAATGCAGTACCAGTATTCAACCTGCTAGTGGAGCCAGAGTTCTCAAAAGGGATTACAGCCACACCGTTTACACGATCACAGATCACTTTCTAAACTTGTTTAATGCCATGACGTACCACTGAATGTTAAGGGGTTAAAAAAGGAAACAGTACAATATTTTTTAAAACACATTTTAATGTGATACTAATAAAAATGTTGGTGGAAGTGAATGTGATATTCCTGCTTCCTTATGCAAATCCTCCGATAACAAAGACATCTAAGTGCCAATCCAATATTTTTATTATAACTTAAAAACACAAAATTACAAAGATTGACAAACTGTTTTGAGAAACCTTACATAGTTAGGCTGGTTTAACTCATTCTCAGCTGTATCACACTGGCACTAATTGAAAATCTCACCGTTTCCATCAGTGAACAAAGATACAGACTTTGTACGCCAATGTGTATACAACAATAAGAAAGATTATAGTTATTTTTCTTTATTGGATCTAAAATGTGTCAAGGTGGTTTCAATGTTTCCCCATATCGTGCTGCCTATAGAGGCAGTTCAGTAGTAAAATCGACACAGACACAAGTATTATTAAATTATATATATAGTTATATAAAATGTTTTTTAATTTAAAACTAGACAGTTTCAATTTTTTACTGACCGTTTTCTGGTGGTCGATTTGAATTGAGACTGTAATATAACCGTCTTGGATGATAAAAGGCTATATGGTCACATTCTACATCCAAACATATACCTTTTAACTTTTTGCTGTTTTTCCTGGAGTGATGTAATTTAAAAAAAAAAAAAAATCACAAAAGTGATGGATTACTAAGCAAACATTTTAGTTACTGTAAACTTAAAACTTTGAAGAAATGAAGACAACCCTTTACAGTGACAGAAACTAAAGACCAGCGATTCCTTAAAGTCCCACTGCATCTTACACTAAGGCCAGTCATTTATGGCACACGCTCAAGAAACATGCCCCCTCTTTTCTGTTTATTCAAGCATTCTAGAGATAAAAATTAAGCTCCTGGTAAAAGAATACTTAAAGAAAACAGTTTTGAAAGTCAAAACTTTACATCAACCTACTGTAGGTTTATGAGAACATGTCGATTAGTTAGTGGCTGGTCTAGTACCTAGATCCATTGTTAAGCCTTTGTGAGCACAGTTGATTTAACCATTACAACTGGTATCACAGAGTCTCTTAGTTATCAAAACCACTTCTAATCTACACATTACAATAGGTAGTATGACAAAATGTACAGCATCTCCAGGTTTCCATAGTGCATATTTGTAATCTAGCTATAGGCAACATATGCTTCCTAGATTATTGCATGGTGCAACCACTATGTGGGAGAGATTCCTGCAGGGTGATTGCAACAGATTTAGAAAGGTAAGTCATTGTCCCAAAGCGCCCACTAGGGGCACTGTCATACAGCAAGGGGCAGATTCCGGTTACCGGTTCAACTTCCAGCATTGCATCATCTGCACCAAGTGCTTTCTGCATGAGAAAAAATAGGTTTTAGTATGTATGTATAGTTGTATATGTTTTATCAAGTAAAATTACACTGAATCACATTCACAGAAACAGGGAGATACCAACCAAGCACCCCCAGTCGTGTGCCTCGTTAAACCTTAGTTTAAAACAGACTAAATTCTGGACTTATACAGAAAGAAAATAAGTTCCTTGCTATCTTAAAAAACAAAAACAGAATAATCAATACTAACTTTTGAAAGTTGTCACCTCTCAGTACTGCATGGATTGTTGTAGCCTATGCTATTAAAGGAGTATAACAAAAAAACCTAGGTGTTGAAGCTAATTACCTGTTCTTGACAGAAAAGCTCATTTGCTATGTGCACAATCTTCTCCACATGTATGATACCTCCAACGCTCTGAATGTCAACATCAGCAAGTATAGTAAGCACTAAGATGGCTTCCACCAAAAGCTGGCGGTACTCTGGCTGGGGCACACGGTTCAGAACCGATTCCACATGAGCAGAAAATTTGAGTTCACCAGGTGTCATCTGTAGAGGGATATACATAAGACACTAGAAAAACAAATACTATGTAGTAGTGGCAGCATCATGATTTTGGGATTCGTTACTGACCCATGACCACGACAACATGCTATAAATTAAGTATACATGAGCCAAACATTGTAGTTGAGAGAGTTCTCCAAAATGTTAGCACACACCAATGCAACACGTAATTTTTGTTTTAAAAGAATAAACTCTGAGCACCACTCTGAGCACCACAACCCAGGAGGCCAGAATATCTCTAGGGCACCAACAGCAGGTGCTTGCACTCAGGACATAGACATAGACATACCTCACGTGTGCTGGAGGAGGGAAGAACAAAACCTTCTACAGACAATCCATGGCACTACGGTAACAAAACAAAATGAGAATAAAGAAAAGCAGCAAATATAAAAGTGATAAAGGCAAAACATAGAAACAGATGCCATTAAAAAAATCATTAAAATAATGCATAAAAACAAACAAAAAAAAATCAACAGCAATCACACTTCTATCATGCCCAGGCTGCCAGTACATGCTAGAACCTGGTCATGATAGGAATGATGGATACAGGCTCACTATGCCATGCCCACACACACACACACACATCCATGCTATCACACACACAAACATACTCATTCATATACTCAATCATTCACAGATACTCATTCATTACCTTAATCTTGCATACTTGCTCAAACAGGGTTGCCACTCTGCCCCCAGAAATGCCTTATGCCCCCTATTTGCCA
>VKOC01006156.1:0-34243 GCA_009364415.1 Spea multiplicata
GTCCTGGGGTGCATGTTTGAGTGTCGGTGTGGCAGAGCCTGTCCTGGTGTGTGTGTGTTTGGGTGTTGGTGTGGCATAGCCTGTCCTGGTGTGTGTACGAACACAGAAAAGAACCCCTGAATAAAGTAACCTACGGATTGGAGTGCTGGGATTCTTTTCTGTGTTCGTATACTTCAAGAGGGTTTATGCTGTCCATTTTTTCCTGCTAGCACCCAGCTTCCTGGGAGTTGAGTGGTGAACCATTTTTTCCTTTTTAACTTTCCTGGTGAGTGTGTCTGGTGTTGGTGTGAAAAATCCTGTCCTGGTGTGTGTGTGTGTTTGGTTATCTGTTTCCTTAATTTACAGTAGGAACTATTTCATTTTTACTTATCCAGAGATAAAACGCCCTCCTGAATTTGTAGTGACTTCAGGGGACAAAACATTCAAGGCCCTGAAATCATTTAGTGGAAAATATAAGGTATTCTGTTATTTACTCTATAATATTTATTTCAAGGATTAGATTAATTAAATTGTGGCATTAGGCTTCCCTAGTTGAGTGACCAAGTATTATGTATGTGTATGTACATATGCTTTTTCATAAAAATGGGCTGCTCAGTCTGAAATGCCCGGGCCTATTTTTTGTCCCAGTCCGGGCCTGGTTGTGGGGGACATATAGGGTTTGGCAAAATATGAAAAGGCCCTGTGTTCATGATAAGGGCCTGAGGAAAAGATATGTTATTCTATCTGACAGATGTCTGTGGATAAATCATATGACAGGGGGCAGGGGATCTGAGAGAAGGTTGGGGATATTACAGGGGTGTGGGCATATAATAGGACAAGGGATTTCACAGGAGGCTGGGGCAAGGGGTATAATAGTGGCAAGGAATCCAATAAAGTGAGAATATGGCAACAGATATATATGTAATAATGAGGTGTAAAACATGGGGGAGATAGAGTAAAGTTATAGTTTAACAAGCTGTGTTTGACCTAAGAAGAACATTCCACTTGAGGGCTGCAACAACTAATCGATAAAATCGATAATAATCGATAATGAAAATCGTTGCTAACGAATTTCATTATCGATTAGTTCAATCGATTTTTATCGATTATAAAATTAGGGTTTGTTTTTATAATCCGTTTAAATGACTCACAGCAGCAGCTCCTACATGCAGTTCCTCCCTGCAGTCTTTGCAGATTGGCCCGCCTACTTCCTTTTTCTTGTCCCTACCTGCAGTCACCGTCGATTGGCTGCAAGGAGGGACAGGGGGAAAGGGACGGGGCCAAAGTGCAGTTTGGCCCCGCCCATTTCCTATACCGTTGACATGGCTCAAGAACTCATCTAACTGGTGAGTATAAAATTAATATTTGGGCTGCTGAAAGTTAGGGGCAGTTATAGTTAATGGGGTGTTTAGGGTTAATTGGCAGTTTATCGTTATGTGGGGTGTTTAGGTGTTAATTTAGGGGGGCAGTTAATAGTTAGTGGGGTGTTTAAGGTTAATTTAGGGACAGTTATAGTAAGTGGGTGTTAGGGTTAATTGTGGTTGATGGGAGTCTTCAGGGTTTAATTTAGGGGCTAGCTATGGGTTGATGGGGTTGTTTTTAGGGTTACTTAGGGGCGGTTTTATAGTTAATGGGGGTGTTTAGGGTTAATTTAGGGGCAGTTGGTGGTTGATTGGGTCTTTAGGGTTAAATTTGGGCAGTTGGGTGGAATGGGGTCTTCAAGGTTAAATTAAGGGGCAGTATTGTGTCTGTGAACGAGTCTGCAAACCTATGCGTGCACTATGGAATATCAGGGGGGTATATGGCATACAGGCCCGTACTGGGACAAAAAATAGGCCTGGGCATTTAAGCCTGAGCAGCCCATTTTTATCTATTTATTTATTGTTAAAACCCACCCTTCATGTACCATCTTTACATTTACTCATTCACACAAATCACTAACACATTCATTAATGCAGTCTCACAAATCATTCAAGCAATTCATCCTCACATGAATTCATTAATTGTCATACGCATTCACACAATTCATCCACACATTTATTCATTCATTTCACTATGTACCCCCTTCTCCACTTCTCAATATGTACCCCCTCTATCTATCCCTCTGCCACTATCTAACCCCCCTCTGCCCCGTCTCACTGACCCCCCTCACGCCTACTTCCTTGTTGCCTGAGCAAGCAGCAACTGCGACCGAGCCCGCGGCAGGGCAGATTGACTTAGGTGCTGATGGAGCTGCAGGCTCCAGCCCCACCTTAAACTAGGCCTATTTTAAGGTAGGGGCCTAGAGCTGCAGCTCCATCAGCCCATAAGTCAATCCGGCCCTGCCGCGGCCCGGCCCAGTCCGGGCCTGATGGCATTCCTTGGGAGGACGGAGTTACATATCTGGGGGTATAAGGCATATAGGGTATATAAGGCATATGTGAGGAGGGCGGTGTGGCATGTCTGGGAGGCAGTGTGGCATGTCTGGGAGTATGTAGCATTTCTGGGAGGCAGTGTGGCAAGCCTGGGCTCAAATGTGCATAACTGGGGGGGGGGCAGGTTGGGAACATCCTATGTTACTTTATTAAATTATTTTAAATAAATGAAAAATGTAATTTTTTTTATCCGATTAATCGATTAATCGAAAAAAAAAATCGGCCAACTAATCAATTATGAAAATAATCGTTAGTCGCAGCCCTATTCCACTTAATTATTAATATGTCTGCACTCCTCTTCCAATGGCACTCAGATTAAACAGTAAAAAAGTATAAATAAAGTTTTTATTAAAGAAATGTTCATTTGTCTGATGTAAACCAGTCAGGGCAGTTTTTCACTGTCAAAAATCTTATATTTGATAATGTATGCTGCCAACATCAAGAAGAATGTTCAGTTTAAGTACTTCTCACAAACACGGTTTTGGCTAGTCCAACTAACTTGCATTAGATCCTGTGTCTAAACAGACGATAACTGAAGATGGTTTGACTCCTATGTCCTTCACCCTCTCTTCAAACACTAAAACAAATTAGAATGTGACACAAAATAAAAAAAAAACACTAATCTCTTCCTCATGAAATTCTTCTTCAAGTCTTGCTAATTGCTCTGTGTTAATTAGTGAAATGAATAAGGGGAGGGAGATAGAAATGATAGATGGCTTGAAACTTCTAGCTTGTAGTATACTTTATCATAGGATGAATTGTAGAGATGGTAACATACAGTAAGCATGCACAAAAACTTCAGATTTTTAAGAACATTGTTGGAATTGTCTTGATAACTTATTTTTGAGGAATGTGGTCAGACACATGCAATAATGTTCCAAAGCTTTAATTTGTGCATGACCGCCAGTCCTGGTCTGCTCATCATGCTTTTCTAAAAGTCTAGGCTGTATACCTCTATTGCAAATGTAATGTATTGTTATAACTTATATCAGTAAAGAATAAATCCAAAAGAATTATACATTAAGACTACACTGATAAAAAACTGAAAAAGTATGTATGAATCTCACAAACTACATGTGACAACATGGCTAAATCACACATTTGTGAAAGATACTGTATGGCGCTTCACTCCACCCTGATTTATAGGTTCACATGCTGTTGACATCTCAAGTACTTGCTGGGTTGATCAGGTACAGTCAGTGAGTCTATGATATCAGGAGGTGGCCAGAAGGGACAAGATATAAAACTTAAATAAATGTTTAAAAATATTATTAGGGAAAGCAATTATGTTAAAGTAGGGGAAACTAAATGCACCAATTCTGCTTGTAAGAAGGTGGGCACAGGTCCTGTGATTTCTGCTCAAGAGCAGAATCTAATTGATCTAATGTATCAAGTAATTCGAATTTTGTATAATAACAAAACTTTGTAAAAATTGTTTCAATTAAAAAAATAATAATCACAATATTCTGTTAACCTCTTAATGACACGACTGTGTCTTACTTTGGGACAATGGCTCTTTTAACAGTTTTCAGTGTTGCTGTTTAGCTGTAATTTTCTTCTTTCTCATTTTTGGCACCCACACGCATTATATATTGTTTTTCAGGACAAACAGAGCTTTCTTTATATATTATTTTTATCATATCTAATTTACTATAAAAAATGTTTAAAAATGACTTAGAGAAAATAGATCAACTATCCTTTGCATTTTATTTGTATTTGAAAATGTTTTAAAAACTAGACTCTATATTAAATCAAAACCTTGGGGTTTATATACAGTAGCCTTCAATCATATGCATTCTTCAGCAACTCCTTATGTAGAAACGTAGGCATGAGCAAGATCTTTACTTGACACTTGAGAAACGGTGTTGTGTGCACTTAATTAAAATAAAAGAATTATAAAATGCAGAGTTTTTTCAGCGCCATATTTGCGGCCATGGGAAACTAAACGCACAGCACAGATAGATGTATTCTTGAATGAAACCCTTTCAACACTTGAAGTGATAGGGGCAAGGGGGTTCCGCTCTTGAGATAAATGTGAACAGTAACAACGCTTGAAGGGAAAATATATATAAGCATTCAAGACTCCAGAAATCATATTTTACATTTTTAGACCGTTGTCAATCTAGGCAGAGGCAATGAAATGGGGATTTTCAACTGTTGCATTTAGGATTGCATTTCTCTTCAACAATATTATTATAGATAAATTCCGCAACCTAAGAATTAGAATAAAATGCATGCATTTAAAAAGATAGATATCACGTGGGCGCTACAGTTTTCTAATTATTTTTTACTTATTGTATAATTATATTATATATATATATATATAAAAATCAATCATATCTGCTAGTGTCTAATCTTAATGGGTGTTCATATGCAGACAAAATTACTTCCTTTTATATTAAGAGTAAGTGTTTACAATTATTGATATAGTCCTACATAGCATGTATTGGTTTTAAAAATATTCAGTTTTATTTTTTTAGCAATTTCTCATAAAAATATATATATATATGTTTCTCCTTCATTAGTTAGTTTAGACAAACAAGCTAATATATTTTGTTCTGTAATAAAATATGGATTAAAAGTTGTATATTTTATGAAAAACATTTTGAAATTACCTAGTATAATACATAACAGAAGGCAAACAAAGAGTGTTCTGTCCTCCTTACACGTGGTTAAGGTGTACTCTTCTTCCTTAACAATTCATTGAGGCAGACACTGGGTGCATATTTCAACTTTTGTTGTAGGGAAGTTAGAGTAAAACTGGGAACAAGAAAATAATATTCAGTCAGTATATACAGTACATAAAGTATACAATCCTAACACTCTAGTCTAACTAGGGAAAGGGGATTGAACCCACCAGCGATACTTCAGATAGGCTGATAACCAAAATGGAGCTGGATGACTCTGGTGCTGTACTGCAACTACTAAACTGTTGCAAGGTAAGATGGCTGTGACCTCATTTCCTGGCCCACTAGGATGATGGGTAGCTACGGTGGCTCACAAGTAACCATTCGTCTATCCAGCTAGTCTGAAACTACAAAGTTGTGGTGTGCAAAAAGGTCACTAAGTAAAGATATTAAATGCACCTCTAAGGACAATGGAACACATGACAACATAACATAAAAACTTGCATAAAGGCATGACAAAGAGATTATAATTGATTCACCAATAATAGATGGGGCAGCAAGAATGGAAGATCCGGTGTGTGATTAGAGATTGCTTTCTATGCTCATTTAACCCCATGACGTGCCCGTTGTCTTAACTGACAGGCTGACCCCCCCAACCCCTTCAACCTCTGCAGCAATGCTGGCAGCACTCATACGTCTATTTTCCAAAGACAACCTCTGGATATGATGCTGAGCGTGTGTACTCAACTTCTTTGGTCGACCATGGCAAGGCCTCTTCTGAGTGGAACCTGTCCTGCCTATCGTGCTGCAGCTCCCCATTCACACCGGAGACCTTGTAACACTAACAAGTCACATGACAGCAGGGAGGGGAAATGGCTAATTGGGCCCAATTTGAACATTTCCTCTTAGGGGTGTACTCACATTTGTTGCCATGGTTTAGACATTAATGGCTGTGTGTTGAGTTATCTTTAAGGGAACAGCAAATTTACACA
This sequence comes from Spea multiplicata, assembly GCA_009364415.1. Lineage (NCBI taxonomy): Eukaryota > Metazoa > Chordata > Amphibia > Anura > Pelobatidae > Spea > Spea multiplicata. Next base: position 6,013 of record VKOC01006156.1, read on the forward strand.
GTTATACAGGCTGTACACTCACTACTTTATATTTCTTGTCATTTCTCCAGTCTTGTCACATGAAAATATATATTAAAATATTTACAAAAATGTGAGGGGTGTACTCACTTTTGTGAGATACTATATATATATATATATATATACACACACACATACATTGATTTTTTTTTACATTTCCTTATCTTATTTTACACACTAACATACTTACACACACTAACTTACTTCCATGTATACACACACCACTATACTTACACACACACTAACATACTCACACACATGTGCTAACAAACACTATTTTAGACACCTCTACCTTTTGCCAGCCCGGGAGGGGGCAGTCCACCTCCCGGTCCACTTGCGGTCCTCACACTCTGCTTTACTGATTCTGAACACCAGGATATAAATACCTACTGGTAGTGGCACATGAGCACGCATCTCACTTAAAGTCATGGACTAACTGTAACCCTAAAATCATGATAGCATGGAACTTTGTGATGGATGTAAACGCTTTAAGCATTTCGAGCCTAACTTTGCCCAACAGTCTTGACTCCCTTCCTGATCAGTTCAGGGGAGTCTACTGTTCATTTTATTTCATATATTTTTAATTTTAATGATTGGATAATATCATTCACTCTGTCATGTCCTATTCACCCTACATGGATGTTTATGATTTATAAACAGCACTAAAGCACATTTCCAGCAGATTGGGGAACTGGTAGACAACAGCGGAGTCTTGCGGAAACTGGCATACTCTCAATCTAGATGTGGTTGTACTTGAGGAGACAATTGATGATACTGAAGGATTATCCAAATGAAGAATCCAAGTCCACCTTAAAGGTCTAAATCCAGATAATCAGAGGCAACAAGGTTCAAAAAGCCAAATCAGGATCGAAGTCTGAGTCTAAGCCAGAGGTCAAAATCAGAGAATAAATTGAAATACATAAATCCACAGGACCAACAACCAGGGAGTAGAATAATCCAGCAAGGGTAGCTGGGAGCAATCTTGATTGCTGTTTGATTGCTGTTTGTTAGATTTTGCCGCAGTTCATACTGCTACAGAGTCAATCAAGAGTGGACTGGTAGTGATTAGTGACAATAGGACCAATCCAAATAGGACAGTGACACCTGTCAGAGATTGAGGCATCATATAAGTGACATTTTAGGTAATTGATTATTGATCGGATTCACAGATCAACATCAGTAACCTAAACTTGTCACTTATAAGTGATCTGATAGTGACTACAAATTTATGTATAGTGCATGTAAAGTGTGTGTGAGTATGTGGCATGAGCTTGTGTGTTAGTGTGTCAGTGTATGGTATCATGTGTGTATATATAGGTAATAAGGGAAAAGATATGCACACAAAGCAATTAAAACTGAGTGTGTTTTGTATATAACAATTATTGCCCTTTAGACCTTCACCAGCTACCATCCAGGAAAACAGGATACCCTGCTGTGTACCCGGGGCCATACAAGGGCTAGACCTTGGGCAAGCATTTTCTTGCCCCCATTATGCTCCCTTGCATGCAATTACATCATCCAGCCCAACACCAAAAACACAAAAGTTCTTGCAGTGTTTGCAGATTAGGAGGATACTGTCAGAGGGAGTGTGGCCTTCCCTCCTTCTGTCTCCAGTGCGACTCCGCGTGAGATGTCAGGGGAGGAGCACAATACCGATCACATAGTAAATTAATGGGGTAGATCTGGTGAGTGACCCCAAACGAATGTACCAGTATTGATTAGGCTTCGCCTCAGGTTTTCAGGAGCCTTGTAGCACCACCATTATCACACCTAGAGTCCCCTTTTTCAGATCCTTTATTGTGCCACACCTCCCCATATAGTTTGGGTATAGATCAAATAAACAACACATCGAAATACAGCATTGCAGGTATACGTCAACTGAATAAGACATACAAACCCTGCATTTGCAGGTATAGATCAATTAAACAACACATGGAACAACACATAGCATTGCAGATCAACTGAAAACCACATGCAAACTCAGCATTGACGATATATGTCAAATAAATTATGTATGGAAATCCTAAAATGCAGGCATAGATCAGAGGTTGCACAGCCTAAAGGCCAGCCCTGGCAACTAGATTGCAGACATAGGATTTGCCCATCACTTAGATTGCACACAAATGACTTGCCCCAACACCCAGATTGTCTTTATCTCTTCTCTCCCCTCCTCATTATATTTCCCATATATCTTTCTCTTTATCTCTCAGTTTTCTTCATAACTCTCCTCTTTCTCCTCATCACTTACCGTTCTGAAGTCCAGTGGTGGGAGTGTAAGATCTGCTCCTACAGACCACATTTTTAGTCCTCCATTGCAGTGCATGTGGCTTCCTTGCTGAATGCTTTGTGTCACGGAGCTGGATAGTCCGAACGACTACCTCCGCTGACTTGTGCTTCCTTAGCCCGGGACTCACTCTCTTTTCCCGGTTTCCCAGTCACTAGCCGGGACTCAGTGTAGGGTATAAACCCAAACGCAGACTGATTTTTCACACACAGGTCTGGATATATCCAGCAAAACAAACATTAACATAAAACAAGATATTGGGATACAAACCACCCCCTTAATCTGCCTCCCAGAGACAACAGGGGCCAGTAACAGAATTAACAATACAATGGGGTCCCAACCTCCACTATTTATTACTAGCCAAAATCAGTTCCAGGGTTTGGTCGGAGTAAATGTCTGTGGTGGTGGTGGGTGCACAACATAGTAGTGCACCATGGGGTGGGGGGGTCTGATATTAAAGTAAAACAATGGTGGTCACTCCCTGGTTGCAGATCCTGGCTGTCTGTCAGAGATAATCCCCTCAGCAAGTGATGAGATGATATACTGCTGGGGGTAGCCACAAAAGTCTTTACAAAGTCAGGGCCCATAGTCAATAGGGAGGATGCTGGCAGCCAGGCTCTTTAGCGACCCCAATGATGGAGAGTTCCGTCACACTGGGATGCACTCCTTTTATTTTGGGCCAGTTAGAGAGAGATCCATGATCTCCCTAACCAGCCCTGTTACTCCAGGCATTCCAGTCTGCCTCTGGGGAGAGCTGGCAGGGTGACCTCCAGCCAGGCAGACACCTTGTTGACACCTGAGTTTAAGGGCACGTGTCCATTATCAATCCTTATTGGGTAATAGGCTATGGTTGCATCTCGTTCAGAGCAGGAGAGTGTTTAATTGGCAGGGGCTACCTTGAAATGTGGCTCTCCAAATATGGAGGGTTTCTTCCCTGATACTCTTCTCTTCTACAGTTAACCAAGATTTTTTGGCAGGCCAGGGAGGTGACCTATATCTCTGGAAACTTTGCCAGTTCCTAGGTATTCTCAATTGGCCCTCAATGTTATCCCTGCGAGCCAAGCATCACTTCAATCAGAAACAAACAAAATTCAAGACTCTAACATAGTTATCCACTCCAGCCAGGTCCACATGGATATTATACTAACCTTTATTGGCAGAATTCCACATATCTCCTCTTCCATTTGTGTGGAAGTGGGAGGACCTCATACAGCTTTCTCTTTCAAAACAGTGGGAAAGAATATTCATACTCACCCAGTAGTGCTTATTGGTCGCTAAGTTTTAGGAGAAAGCATACAAAGTGTAGAGAGCTAAAAAAAAAAAAACTGCCCCACAGCCCACTTGCTTTCACCCCAGATGCAATGCTCCTCCACCCCACTCCCAAAGCAATTTATGTCTATACACCTATTGAGCGACGCCTAGTGATTGCTGCTTCTCGATTATAAATCTAAGTCAGTGTCAGGTCAGATATCTGGTGTGGGTGGATAAGGTTTGGGGCCTTTGACAAGATTAAAGCTCTGCTGCATGAAATATCCAGCTAGCTTATCCAGCCACACTTCTTGTAGTTAATGGGGTATTGAATGGGCAGTTTACTAACTGGTGTAGTGAATGTGCATGCTCTTGTTTGCCATTGTTAATTTGTTTGTATATCTAGAAAATTAAATTTGATTTAGTAAAATAAAAAATAAAATAACATTGCGTCAGAAGTAGAAAAATTTCAATTTATATTTCTAAATACATTTCTAAACCCTAAATAATGAGAAAAGTTATGACTGGAAAGATGTATGTAATGCATATTCTTTTACTGTAAAAAAGTGAGTAAAAAAACCCAAAGTGTTGTTCTGACCTGTACCTTTTCTTTGTGTAGCGTTTCCATTGAACTTTGTTAGATGCCTGCTTTTAATGGCTTTGAGCCTGCCTCAATTGAGATCTGATCTTTTGTTGAGTTTATGTTTTTTCCATACAGTTCAGTCTGTTGGTTTAGAAATGCGATGATGATCCCGGGAGTCAGGTCTCTTTTAAATATAGCTTAACTTCAAGTTTTTTTTTTTAAATTTGCTGTTTATTCAATGTTTAGGAAAAAAAGTGCAATGTTGTCATAAAGTACTAGGAGGAAAATTACATAATTTGTTATCATTAAAGGCGCATTTGTAATTAATTGCAGGCATTTTTTACCTGCAAGTATAAAAATATGACCTGCAGCTCCGGAGCCTAGCTCCTAGAAGCTCTCCTGCTAGGAAATAGCTCCTTTATGAAAAGCTAGTGTTGAGCTGGTGCTGAAGATGAAGTACAGTATAAATAAATTAAATTTTTAATTACACTACAACCCTCAGACACTCAATCACACACTAAAGAACCACTTAATCCATAATGCACTTATTAATTAAACTAAGTATCGAACTGACATTAAACATATATGAACACTACTAAAGTATACCTAAAGCGCGACAACGTCATTAGACTCATAAGTCTCTATCTAATTAACCCTACAACACACGGCCATAATTCATTAACTAGCCTCAAAATTAAACTGCCTAACACACACTTTAACCATATCTGCCCCTAAATTACCCTAAATCAACCCATCAACCATACCTTCTCCTAATTAACCCTGAGACCCCATAACCACAACTGTCCTACATTAACCCTGAAGATCCCATAATCTAAACTCAATCTCTAAATTAATCTGAAGAACATTGCCGACCAAACTGCCCCAAATTTATATTTCCAAGGGCCCATTATAACTACGCCGTGCGAACATAACCCATTAACTATAACTGCGGGCTAAATTACCCTTGAATGACCCATCAACCACAACTGCCCCTAAATTAACCCTAAACACCTTATTAACTATAACTGCCCCTAAATTAACTCCCACCTCCCCTAACTTTCAGCAGCCCAAATATTAATTTTATACTCACAGTTAGATGAGTTACAGTTAAATAATGAATATGGGTTTAAAGTGTAGTCTCTCTCTCGCTTTAATTTGGGGGTATTTACATCCAGAGTGTAAGAAAAGTTTAGGAAATACAGTTCTTTAATATGTAGCTCCCTCTTTTTCAAGGGACCAAAAGTAATTGGACAATTGACTCAAAAGCTTTTTCATGGATAGATGTGGGCTATTCCTCTGTTATTATTTCATCAATTAAGCAGGTAAAAAGTCTGGAGTTGATTCAAGGAGTGATGTCCGCATTTGGAAGCTGTTGCTGTAAACCTTTTACATGCTGTCAAATGAGTAAAAAAGGCCACCCTTAGGTTACAAAAATATTTTAAAAATCCATCAGATAGATATCAGGAACATTTGGAGTGGTCAAATCAACAGTTTGGTACATTATGAGTAAAAAAAGAAGCACCAGTAAGCTCTGCAACATAAAAAGTCCTGGACGTCCACAGAAGACAACAGTGGTGGATGATTGTAGGATCCTTTTCATGGTAATGAAAAACCCCTTCACAACATCTAGCTAACTGAAGAACACTCCCCAGGAGGTAGGCATATAATTATTCAAGTATTACCCAAGTCCATTATTCAAGAGCATAATTCACAAGAGCTCATCCATAGTGCCATTGGCCTTGTTGGTGTATGCCATAAAATTCTTAGGAATGTATTATTCAACTTGAATTGATTATCCCCATCAGTGCAAAGCACTTGAACAATGCCTTCTGCCGCTCATTGCTGCAAGCTACAAATTAGGTACTGTTAAAAAAAATCACCCCACAAGCAATGTCTACCCAAGGTCCGTGCCCAAGGTAGAAACCATTCATAAGCCTCAATAAAAAAAAGCCAGATCTAAAAAAGCCAGCCAAGTTCTGAAACAGCATTCTTTGGACAGATGAAACAAACATCAACCCGCACCATAATGATGGGAAGGAAAAAGTATGGTGAAGGTTTGAAACGGCTCATGAATCCAAGCATACCACATCATCTATAAAACACGGTGGAGGCAGTGCGATGGCATGGGCATGCATGGCTTCTAATGGTGCTGGGTCACTAGTGTTTATTGATCATGTGACAGAAGACAGAAGCAGCTGGATGAATTGTGAAATGCCCTCCATCCGATGCCTCTCAGGGTCAAGTCAGATCAAATACCAGGAATAATAATCAATAATGCACTAGGACAGGAAACACTATCACAGGCACAGGAACGATCATCAGAGTGAAATGTGTAGTGAGTTACTGGGGTAAGCAGAGGCCCAGGAATGAGAACAGACACCAAATAATGTTTTGTTGCCAAAATTCAAAAGGAATAACATCATTATGCACAGGAGAACCGCTCATGACAATCTTGTGTATGGGGCTGCTGCATATGAGGTTGCAGCCAGCCACTATAGTATGCGGGAACTGGAGATGAAGTTGAGGAGCGTTTTTTTTGTTTTACTGTGATATGTCTTTCCTCATGTGAACACAATTAAAATGCTTGCAAGCATTCAATTGACCTCTAGGACTTTGTAGATTTGTTTCCTGTTTGTTGCTCTTGCTGTTTGGTGTAGGCATGGTTCTCCTACAGGAAACTGACGGACCTCATGTCAGTTGCTCCCACCTGCAGCTGCTGGATGATTTCTTACACTGCGTGGGACAGTGGATCAAGATCGGAACAGCAATGGAAAGCCTAGAACTTTTTTTTTTTTTTAAAGTACAAAATTCTGAAGAAATTAAGAGGATGCCATTTTTAATTTCAACAAATTTTACCTAATTTATGTATTAGGACCCCAAATGAAGCAAATGAAATAGAATCAGAAACCTTTGAATATTTGTTATCAATTTGTTATTCATTTGTCTCACTTCCCTTTTGCTCTCAAATTCTTGGAACCTCGCCTAGATTTTCTGGGAAGTTGTGGAACAGTTTGTCAGGAACCACTTTTTCCCTGCCTGAACCATGGCTTTTTTATACCTGTGGCATTTAAATCTGCTACCACTAGTGGCTACCCTCCGCCCGTCTGGAGCACTCAGAACTCATTACTAGGATCAGGTGTGCCTTGTTACCTGGGTTGAGCCCTAGTCCATACATCCAGCTGGGCCTTGTTACCTGGATTACCTTGCCTTTCAGGGCCAGTCAGGGCCTTTGTATTGAAGTCTGTGGACCTTTCTGCTGTGGCTCTGTACCTGTACCGTTCCTGGTTATAACTGCTTTGTGTCCTGATCAAGTGAATTCCCTGCTTTGTGTCCTTCCAAGTGGATTCCCTGCTTTGTGTCCTTCCAAGTGGGCTGTGTGCCTTTCGTACCATTCCAAGTGGGCTGTGTGCCTTTCGTACCCTTCCCAGTGGGCTCTCTGCCTTTTGTACCCTTCCCAGTGGGCTCTCTGCCCTTTCCTGCCCTTCGCCAGTGGGCTCTCTGCCTTTCGTGCCCTTCCCAGTGGACTCTCTGCCTTTCGTGCCCCTCCAAGTGGGCTCTCTGCCTTTCGTGCCCCTCCAAGTGGGCTCCCTGCCAAAAGACTTATTACTGGTATTTATTTTGCCATACGTCCAGTTTCTTGCTTAGACTGTATTACCCTTATTTGCTTGTCCTGTTATATACATAAAATAAATTGCAGTACCTGGATTTCTGCTTGTGGTGTCTTTGTTTGCATAATCATGCACTGTGGATTACAGACCGAACCCCAGGTATCGCCTGCACATGGGCTCCTACCTGACCTGATCACCCGAGTCCTGACACAGTTAATTAGCACTTTTTATTGGAATTCTAAAACTAACTGTTAGATCAGGTCCCAGAAAATTTGGTCCAGGTTCCAAGTGGTTTAGATAAGGACAGCAAAGGAGAAGTGTATGGTTTTGGAGATGGAGGAATTCGGTATGCAGCATAACTCTAGTTCAGGAAGCGTAGTTAGGGTCAGGCTCACCAAATACAGCGAAGTTCTGTAAATGTTAGCCAGGGTCAGGGTCACGGAAAACAGCGTGGTCCAGTAAACCTTAGCCAAGGTCAGGATAGCACAAGGTAAAGAAGAGCTCCAATAGGCACAATAACTGAGCACTGAGTAATGCTCAGTGCCGGTTTTTAAACTTACCGCTACTGGTGTGTGTTCTCAATGGCGTGTGTTCTCCGCCGTCTCCATTTAGGGACAGATAAAGTCTAGTGGTGGAGCAAGTGCGCCCGCCCAGAAGCAGCCATGCGGGAAGGAGCAGGAGAAGCGGAGCTGGACCTGGTACCCGCGGTTAGCAGGTACTCAGGTGAGTAACTCCGCCAGGGTCTCGGATGGGGAATATAGGTGTACACTGCATGAGTCTAGGGTATAGTGAAACTGTGTATACAGTAGGGTCACTGCGTATTGAGAGAAAAAGAAAAGAGGTAAAAGAAAAGAGGTAAAAATATTGTCTTAACTGAAAAGGAGAGAAAGAAAACTTTTCCATAAACAAATGAGGCAAAAACAAAACAAAAATGTATCCAAATCAATTCTGGTTAGAAACATACTTTTATATTAAGTGCAACATAAAGATAATTGTATTCGCTTATAAGTAGTAACTAAGATCCAACAGTTTTTTGTCTTCCCCAAAATGCAAACTTTGCAATGCATGGGTGTTAAAATGTTACTATCCACAAGTGGGCAGATGTTTAAACAAACATTTTATTGACAAAAAAAGTTTTTTAAGTGTATGAGAATAAATAGTGGAAAATCTCAGTTTGCTTAGGGAGAGGTCTCTGACACGAGGAAGCAAATTAGCTAAAATCATACATTATTTGCTTTTACTTAGAATTGCTAGGCACAAAGTTCATAAAAGTTTAAACATTGTTCCCACAGATGTACAATATAAAAAGGTCATGAATTTTCTGACAAAAAAGTAAATAAAGACTATCCCATTGGATTGGGTCACAATTGTGTTCCTCATTATTTCTAAACTGGCTTTTAATAAAATATGCTTTTAATATGTTTGTTGATCGAATGTGGTGCTTTCCACAATTTAAATGATGCAAATCTCACCCAAAAAAACCACGCAAACCTCTGTTCTGCTCATCAAATCGTATATATACATGCAATTGCCAAAAAATTCAGAACCACATATTAGAAAAAATTATGTGCTTTTGGGTCCCAGCAAATTCATCCCAAGGTCAGACCATGCAATGCTCAGAAAAATTGCAAAAAACCCAAGAGTTACATCTCAGACTCTACAGGCCTCAGTTAGCATGTTAAATAGTTTATGACAATTAGAAAAACACTAAACAAATATGGTTTGTTGGGAAGGGTTTGTAGGGGAAAGCCACTTCTCTCCAAAAAGAACATGGCAGTACGGCTTAGGTCTGCAAAGTTGCATCAAAAGTCTACTGGAGCAATTTCCTTTGGAAAGACGAGACCAAACTCAGCATATCATCAGAAACCCAACCGTCAAACATGGTGATGGAGGTGTGATGAATTGGGCTTGTTTTCCAGCCACAAGACCTGGTAACCTTGCAGTCATTGACCATAAACTCCTCTGTATACCAAGTATTGCAGAAAAAGAGCAGTTATGGGGTGAGGGGTATATGGGAGGGTCACAGGGCAGATGGGGCTGGAGGCAGCAGTTGGCGTGATTTTGCTAATGATATGATCAATGACATATTGATGACATAAAAATGACATGATCAATGAAACTGATGTTAGAAGGCCTGTCTCGCAATTGGTGTTCCAATTCATCCCAAAGGTGTTCAGTGGGGTTAAGGTAGGGGGTCTGGGCAAGCCCCTCCAGTTCCTCCACAACAAACTTTTTATGCATCTAATTGTCTGCACAGTAGTCCAATTATGCTGGAACAGGAAAAGGATCTTCCCCAGACTGGTGCCACAAAATTGGAAGCTTACAATTGTCTAAAATGTCTAAAATGTGGCTGTTTGGTGGAAAAGATGGCACAGACAAGCTGTCTGAGAGCACTGACAAGTTGTTTGGGGGCAAAAATGGCACAGGCAAGCTGTTTGGGGCAAAGAGGGTGCAGGCAAGCTGTTTGGGACAAAGATGGTACAGACAAGCTGTTTGGGTTCAAAGGTGGCACTGATAAGCTATTTGGGAGAGCTGTGATTTCTAGTTATGTCCCTGCTCTCACTCTTTCTGACACTCTCAATCACACTCTCTCTCAATGTCTCCCTACCTTCTCTGCTGACTGCTTCAGTGTGATCTTCTCCTTTCCCTCTGCTCTGCTTCTTCTCTTGCCTCTTCTTGTTCTACTCTCTTCTTTTTTTAACTCTTCATCCACTTATTCACAACTCCATGAACCAGGTGTCCCTAAGGAAGAGTTTTTAGGCACACCCTCTTCCCCGATTGGAGAAACAGGGATGATTACTTGTGAAAGTTCTCAGAGAGGCTAGAATAATGAATGCAGATTAGCTGAGAAAGAGCGGTACAGAAACACTTTTCTTTCTCCACAAGTCAGTTATCATTATTCTGGCCTCTCAGAGTAAATCTGCAAAAGTGTGAAGGTACAGCCTCTCCCTGTTCGTCCAATCAGAGGAGAGGGTGTGTCCAGAGCCTCTGCCCGTTTTCGGAAGTGCCCCAGGAAGTCTTGTGGAGCTGAGTGAAGTGGACAAAGAAAGAAGAAATTGAGCTGCAGGAAAGGAGACAGGGGTGTGGAAGCATTTGCAAGGGAGTGTAGGAAGAGAATCACAGGTGTCCAACACCCCCTACCTGCTGATTTCCCAAGACAGTTGCCATACTTCATCTGCAGATCTCCCATGTACCAACAGAGAAATGTCCCCACTGTTGCAAAATACTTAAGACATGCTTTAACAACCTAAGGGTCATTCGGGCCACTTCACTTAGGATGTAATACTAGATCCTAAGGGTGCTAAGAGGTTACTGTAATATTATATATTACTATTAAAAAAAATAATCATGCATTGAAAACCAACTCTTAAAAACAATAAAACATTGATTGTGTAAATAAGCATGAAGGTGATTTTACTATACACTCTGATCTATGCTTTGACATTTCTGTATTTGCTGATTACTCCCTAGGTCTTTAGTGCATCATTAAATATGATTATAGTTATAATTTATGCTATTACAAGTCTCTCTTTGTAAATTAAGCCAAGGCAGCAATTTAATCAGTAATCCAGAGTTACTGAATTAAATTTTCCCATTTATGATTCTATGTTTGCTGCTTACTCTATGATATTTGGCAAGGAATGCCTTTTGTAGATGGTTGCTGTGTAAATTGTGCCCGCTGTTAAAGAAACGTAGCTTTACTTAGCAGTCTATGAAGATATTAGTGATGTGATCTCAAGCAAAGCAGCAAGAATGGTGGGTGCTTGAGGTGCAGCCCGGACACTTCCTAAGGTTAACATAAATGTATCAATACATTTAAGTACTGAATCTTCCAGCAGCACTAATGCCTCCGGTACGGCCAAACCTAGAAAGACAGGAACCTCAAAATCCCATAATTCTAATTCAATTTTTTTTTCTAGTGCATTGCGCCCCCTTACTGTAGATATATATATATACACGATCTCTTTTTGGATGCAAAAATTAATACATTTTCAAAGCACTTTAAAAACACAATTACAGCCAATCTATTGGCTTACCTGTAATACTAACTATTCTGGGCTAAAAGTATCATATTACATATTACCTGGTAAGGAAATGAAGGTGGGAACCCATATTGCAGGGAATTATTCGTGAGAACACTTGATTTGTTACAGTAGATTTCCTACTCAAAAGGACCACTTCTTTTTTTCTGAAACTAAACATAAGTACAAGAAACTTTTTCTCGTGTACCTTCTAACTGAGCACTCAATGCAGCTAACAAATACAGAAGAGATCACATTTGTTTCCTGTGGCATTTTTAAAATCAATTATGCTGAAATAATTTTTGAATTTTGTTTAGGATACAGAAACAGAGAAGGGGGCTGACACAAGGGAAATAAAACATTGTCGGTAGGTGTGAATATGATTGAAATAATTTCATTCAATTATAAATTAGACCTGCCAGTGTTGTCTATTTCCACATCAAAGATCCCTATGGAATGAAGGGTTATGGTTATAAAAATATGATTCTCTTGTCAATTAATAGATTATTTCTCTGTTTCTTTGTTTTTTGATGTAGATGGATTTTTGGTTGCATATAAAAATGTAATACACTTTTTACATTACAAAAATACAATAATTTAAAAAAAAAATTAAATAGTGAACACAGCACAGAGTTAAATATGGAATTTGCAGCTCAGTGTTGATAAATGTAAAATAATGCATCGGGTAAAGATAGTATTAGGGGGTACGGTGCTGCTGGTGAGGGATTTGGAAGCAAATATTGGCAAATATATGGAGAGCTTACAATGTAACAAAGCTGCATGGAATGCAGACATGATGATGGACTGTATATGTACAGGCATTTGTAGTGCAAAGATGGAGGCAGTTATACAACTTAACATGTCTCTGATTAGACCTTACCTAGAGAATTGTGTACAGCACTGAAGGCACCCAGCTTCAGAAGGATATACATATTTTAGCGTTCAGAGAAAGAGTATTAAAATGGTGAATTTATTACCAGAAAGGATATCATCTTATAGGGCAGAAGAGAAACATTTCATAGTTAAATACCTAACAGAAATCAACAAGAGGGTACTTTGTTTTAGAGGTGAAGTCTAAAACCAGAGAAGTATAATAGCCTTCCAGCAAACTAGTAGAGACGAATACAACAGATAAGCAAATGTTATCTTTAACATAATAGAAGGCCAGGAACTGAGCCTTTTTTTTACAGCAGGTACAGGCACACTTGGCACCTTCATATGGTGGTGATGATGAAGATGCTGTCACAGAGGATGTGAAGAATAATGACGTTGAGTATGTGGACAGGAGAAACACAACCATGTCTGGAAAAATGCATGCAGTCTTAAAAAAGAAAAAAATATTTTTATCTTTACTCCCAAACTATTATGACGTCCATGAATTAGTAAAAAAAAACAGTTATGCCTGCCTCAGTGGATATCTTTTGCACATTGCAATGTGCTCAGTTGTAAGCAGGTATCGGTGATGGTCTAGGCTACTAGCATGGATGTAGGAACCCCTAAAAAACTGGGGGGCAGCATTTTCCCCCATCAGACCCCCACTTTCTCCCCATCTCTCACACCCCCTCCTGACACTATCTACCCCCTTCCCCCCTTTCTTACACTATCCAACCCTCACCCCCCTTCTCACACTATCTACCCCCCTCCACACTAATCTACCCTACCCCCCTTCTCACACTATCTACCCACTCCCTACCCCCCTTCTCACTAGCTACCCACTCTCCCCCCTTCTCACTAGCTACCCACTTGCTACCCCCCCTTTGTAGTTCACTTACCCTGCAGTCCCGTGGTGGGAGTGCGAGGCCTCTGTCTCACGCCTTCACTGATAAGCGCCGGCATATGACGTTATATGCCGGTGCTCAGCGTGAAGCGCCGGCACCGACACAGATGCCTCACGCTCCCAACACTGCAGTCGGGGCAGCGTTGAGACGTGTGGCGGCAGGGAGCAGAGGAGACAGAAGGACGCCCCTCTCTCTCCCCCTTTTTGGGGGGTTCCTACGGCCCTGGGGGGATTTCTTAATTATCGGTCCCCCCCGCATGAGTTACTGGGGGGGGATACCCCCATCCCCCCCCCGGTTCCTATGCCCATGGCTACTAGATAAGCAATCTCTGTGGCTTGAGTGGCAGTTAGTCAGGCATTCTTATGTTGTTTTTAGTATGAGACTTGCCCCAATGTGCTCTTATTATAAATCTATGTTTCAGAAATACTGTCATGTCACCAATCCCCCTACCCAATGATATTTCTTTCCACTTTTCTTTTTGTTGAGTTAGAGATTTTGTACAGCGTGATCTCCTTATTATTAAATGTTTTAGAGATAGTCAGATACCACAGGTTCAGGCTGGTAATAATAATAATAAGAATAATAGGGAAATAATAGTCTTGAATGCAATAGTCTATGTGGTCTAATCAGCCGCCAGTGGAGGGCTTCTTAACTAAGCCATGCCCCAAGTGAGTGCCCAAGTGAATCCCTTCTCAACCCTATGGGTGGTATGTGTCTTCCTCAGCCTCAGTTCCTCTACCAGAGGCCTGGGAGTTTGAGGGGTCTGTGCAGTATTTTTAGCACTGCACTCTTCTGGTCAGAGTGGTCTGATGTTGTTCCTGGAATGTGTTGGAACGAGTGATCCTGTGATTACTGGGACAACTTTGGCCTTCACTCTCCACATTTTCTCTAGTTCTTCTTTCATGCCCTGGTACTTTTCCAGCTTCTCATACTCCTTCTTCTTGATGTTGCTGTCACTTGGCACCGCTACCTCTATCACCACTGCTGTCTTCTGGTCCTTGTATACCACTACAATGTCGGGTTGATTGGCCAGAACCTGTTTATCCACCTGGATCTGGAAGTCCCACAGGATCTTAGCCCTGCTATTCTCCACAACCTTCTGTAGAATCTCCCATTTGGACTTGGGAGGGTTTAGCCCATCCTCTGTGCAGATGTTCTTATACACAATGCCAGCTACTTGGTTGTGCCCTTCAGTGTATGCAGTTTCTTCGAGCATCTTACACCCCGTCATATGTCTTGAACTGTCTCAGAAGCCTCTCCACATAGTCTGCACCTTGGGTCCTGTCTGGTGTGGTAGATGCCTGGCTCTATGGATCTGGTGCTTGGTGCCTGCTCTTGTGCTGCCATTATCAGGGCCTCAGTGCTGTCCAGGCCTATCCAACCACTGGTAGGATTTCTCCAATATCAGCCACCTCAGCTATTTGTGGATGGTACATTCCATGCAGGGTTTTGGCTTGCCATGTTACTTCCTTTACTTGATCTTTCTTCCATGTCTGTTGCTGGTTCAAGCCTTCTCTCAGCAGCTGATTTTTGAGTGTCACCTTACTGATGTACTCCCAGATGCTCTGGGTTTCATCAAGAACGGTCGGTTTGACACTTAACAGACCCTGTCTGCCTTCTTTCGGCCTGGTGTACAGTCTCTGGGTGTGGGACTTGAGGTGGAAACATCCGTACATTGTGAGGAGCTTCTGTGTCTTTACATAGGAAGATGCCCTCTTTTGGCCAGCTCACAATGCTTGCAGGGTATCTGATGTCTGGCAGGATGTATGTGTTGATGTCACATCTTCTTCCCATTGAGCTGGCTGTTCAGGATCTGCGTTATCCTTTGATACTTGGATTGTTGGATGCCAAGATACTTGTAGCAGCTCTGTATGTCTGCTATGTGCCCTGCTGGTAGGTCCACCCCATCGGTCTTAAGTATCTTCATTCTTTTTACTATAATCCAGCTGCACTACTCCAGTTGGAATGACATGTCAATGTCCTCACTGTAAATCTGTGAAAGATGGATCAGCGAATCAATGTCAGTCCATATTGAGGAGCTTGCTGATGGTAGTTCCACTCTTGAAGTTGTACCTGTATCCAGTCAATGTGACTAGCTGGCTGAGCAAGTTCACGTCTATGCAGAAGAACAGCAAGGACAGTGCATCACCTTGGTATATGCCACACTTGATGTTCACTTCTGCTAGCTGTCTTGAGTTGGCATCCAGCGTTTTCTTCCAGATTTCTATTGAGTTCTTCAGGAAAGTCCTTAGTGTCCTTTGTGTAGCTCCAGGCATTAACAGATCCATGTGTGGCATTGATTCATAGGCTTTATTCATGTCAATCCAGGCTTTGCTCAGGTTAGTCTGTCTGGACTTTTAAGTCTTGGGTGTCTGCTCTATCTATGAGCAACAGGTGCTTCGAGACTCTGGTGTTGTTCCCAATGCCCTTCTGAGCTGTGCTCATGTACTGTCCCATGTGATCCTGTAGCTTGGTGGCTATGATGCCTGATAAGACTTTCTATGTGGCCTATAACTGGACGTTGTTGTACCCTTATGAGGGTATTTTATGATCAGCACTGTCCTACCTTGTGTTAGCCAGTCTGGGTGAGAGCCTGTTGTTACCAGGTGCTCCATCTGTGCTCCCAGGTGTTGATCTACTGCTGTCAGTTTCTTCAGCTAGTAGGTATGGACCATGTCTGGGCCAGGTGCTGTCCAGCTGTTCATGTTATTGGCTTGCTGTTGGATGTCTGCTACGGTGATGGTTCCTGTTTTGGAAAATTGCTGTGGTCTACTCTTAGCTCCTGCAGCCACTTTGCATTGGTGTTATGTGTTTTTTCTTTCTCCCATATGTCTTTCCCTCAGTTTCTGCTATTGGTGGTTCTGATGTTCCTGTGTTGTTGCACTGGAATTTGGAGTACACCTTGGATGGTTCTTTTTGGCCTCTTCTTCTCTATTGTATCTCCTTAGTCAGTAAGCCAGTGCTATGAGCCTTTGTTTAGCAGCCTCTAGGGCTTCAGATGGAGTTACGACACTTGTATTTTTCCAGTAGGCAAGTCTTACTGTACAGTTATTGAATGAAAATCTGACTGCCTCTGTCAGAAAGCTTAAAATGGTTCAAAACATACATCAAAATCAACACAAAAATTGTTTACTGACCACAACAGCAAGGTCCTACCATGGCCATCCCAGTCCCATGACTTGAACCCCATAGAAAACCTGTGGGACCAACCGAAGAGGAGAGTCCACCGGTGTCGAACTTGAAATCTGAAGGATCAGGAGAGATCCCTTGCTACAACCTCATCAGGCATTATAGAAAAATACCCAGAGCTGTTATCTGGCCAAAGGTAGGTAACACAAAGTATTGACTAAAAGGGTGCCAATAATTGTGCCACACATATCTAACTATTTTTTATAAATCTTGAGGTCATGGTACTTTTTTACTACGTTTTGAAGAAATGATCAAATATATAAAGAATAATTTTCACAGCCTTCTTTGCTCATATTTACCAAGGGTGCCAATTTTGGTGAAATGATACTATATTAACAGAGTTGCTTGGTAGGCTTGCATACTAGGTATTCCACATGATCTGACCAGCAGCTTGTAGTACTGTTTGTTTTGGAATAAGTCTGGTAAGGGGAGTAAAGTTCACAGTGGAGATACAGTGGCTGCTCTAAAAAAGGAGAGCTTGATGACTGGTAAACAACTAGCGGCTGTCAGACTTAGTGTGTCCCTGGGGTGTGTATCCAGTTACCTGGATGTTTTTGCCATATTTTGTGTTTCTTTGTTATCTGCTTTTAAGCTGCCCTACCCTATCCCCCTGTTTGTTTGCTACAGGTAATCACTGTGGTTCTTTTTTACCTATTTTAGTTTTTAGGTTTTTGATTTTTAGTTTAGGGTTAGTGTTAAGGCCATGTTTTTTTGCATTAGTGCCAGGACCTAGCCTGTGTGTTTCATTTGTATCCTTGTTTTGGCTTGTGCTTGCCTGTATCATTGTAGTCTCATCCTGTTTTCCATGCTTGCTTCTCACCTGGATCCGCCTCTGGACCTATATCACCAGACCTGAACACTGTCACTGCAGGTATAGCTGATAGTTCTCTTTGTCACTGAACCAGGTGCTTAGTGCTATGTACCTCTCTACAAACTGGATTTCCTTTCTAAAAAAATGTTGCTTTAAATTAAACATTTCTGAATGAATTGTGCAGAAATATAGACGTTGAGAAAAAATACCAGTAATGAACATACAGTTTGTAATAGTTTTTCTGGTTTGCCAATGCATTTTGGAACATTGCCTCTGTTATGACTGAATGAAATAGAGCACCATCACCTTGTGACATATTGATTACCTAAGCTATGACATGCAGTACAAATAGAATGACTGAGCTTGAGCCACCTGCGACCCGTTATAATGAAATCACAGTATTTGATCATCCCATTTTAAGGACAATATGAAGAAGGATTTCATGACATGTGCAGGTAATTGAAGACAAATGAATTGTGAATGTACAAGAACCTTCAATAATTGTGGCAAATGTGGACATGACTGCTGTTGAAAACAGAAACATCTTTCAAAGTATAGTCGTGAGATTTGTGCTGGATGTGATGAGTCTGCCACATCACATGAAGTGCAGCTTGGAAATCCATTACAAACGGGGTTGCTCTAAGGCAGGTGACATGGCCGCATGGCATCCTAAAAGTCATTAACCGAGATGCCCAGCAGGGTCATGTAACATAGTAACATAGTTCATAAGGTTGAAAAAAGACCAAAGTCCATCAAGTTCAACCTATATACATATTGTGTCCCTACCGTGTTGATCCAGAGGAAGGCAAAAAACCCTTATGAAGCAGATGCCAATTGCCCCATACCAGGGGGAAAATTCCTTCCCGACTCCAAATATGGCAATCAGAATAAATCCCTGGATCCACGTTCTGTCCCTATTAATCTACTATCCATAACTTGTAATATTATTGCTTTCAAGAAACACGACCTTCTTTCCTCCAGCCGTAGAGGATGTCCCCTTGTTATAGATACAGTCCTGGTCAATATAGTGTGTAAGCTGCATGGATAATGAGAGACAATGAGTGCATGTATATATGTAGGTGTAGGTTTATGTGCAGTGAGTATTTGTGTATGTATGTACAGTTATGGTCAACATTATTGGCACTCTTAAATATTGTGCATATTATGTACAATATCTTCAAAAATAATTGAAAATAATTATAATTAGAAATGTATTTTAACAGTTTCACATTGACTTTTCAAATTCTCCTGAGGAAGCCGACATTAGAGCCGGCGAAACGCGTTGAGAGACTTTAACATTCAATTACTGATCCCCGGATTTCCTATATACGGACTCATTGGTTATTCTATACCACTGTGAAGGACATCCTATCACTGCTTTTACGCATAACATCACGGTTATGCATGTCCGCCTGTGAGTTTTTTACTTTTATTTATTAATAAATATATCAACTTTTATTGCACTATTTTTGGTTTCTGTTTCCTACCACAGAATTTTCAAGGCTATATAGATTCCATATTATTGATGAGCGATTGATCTGAGCACGTTTGTGAGTGCAATCATTACCAGTATTTATTTTTCTGTGTTGAGAATTTATTACACTATATTGTTTTATTTTTTCCCACATGTCTATGCGCCCCGGTATTTGATATATTGTTCCTGTAACACTTGTGAGGAGTGTTAATTTCGGGCAGCAGCAAGACCTGTAGGGTATTTATATCTTTTTTATTCACCCATTTGTGGAGGTGTTCCTTTTTTCTTTTTATAAAGAGAGAAAACATAACAGGACCATATCCCTAGACAGATGTCAAGGGAAAAACATTAACCAAAACAATCCCATAGCCATAAAGCAAACAGACAACAAATAGATAAACATAATATCAAAACCATACTCATCCCAAGCCCAGTGCCAAAAAGGGAAGGGAGGGGGGGGGAAATACTCGCCTCCTGTCTTTATTAAAATTACAATTATTTAGGCACCAAGGCTAGAATAATTTAGAATTTTAAGGCAAAGACAGGAGGCTTCCTATTTTGCAGTTTTAACGACAAAGACAACGGGCGAAAATAGATGGTAAGAGAGGTGGAAGCGCGCGACCAATCTGCCGCCCGCAAAACATCACCCCTAACCGAATGAGCCCCAAAGGAGACCGCCAAGGAAAGAAGCCAATGGATCCACTGGGCTAACGTAGACACAGAAACCTGCCAAAAAAGGCTCAACATACGAGATCAAAAGTTGAGAAGAGGTCTAACCGCCTCCGTACACGACAAATACGTGCGAACACACCTGGAGACACATAGTTTAACCCCTTAAGGACAATGGGCGGTCCCTAAACTCATTGAAAACAATGCATTTTGAGCCCGTACATGTACAGGCTTTGTCATTAAGGGGTTAGGATCCTCAAATACGGATAAGACACAAGTAGAAAGGGACATAGTCCTCCTGTGGTTACGGAAAAGAATCCCTTCCATGAGCTACGAAAGCCCTCACATCAGAGACTCTGCGAAATGATAAAAGGCATAACAGCAGTGAAAGTTTAGTCGACAGCCATTTTAAAGACAAACACTCGTCGTCTGGCCAAGCATGGAAGAAGTCCAGAACCACTGTGACATCCCACAAGGAATCATAGTGAGCAGCCGGAGGATGAGACAGGCAGATGCTCTTCAACAACGGACAAAGCAAGGGCTCTCTCCGCACCGACTCACCTGAGCAACCTTAATGGCCAAAGAGATCACCCAATGAAAAACGTTAATATCGTCCGATAGGACTTACCCTTTCCAAAAAGATCGGCCAAAAAAAAAAATAGAGGATGAGCGCTACAGGGGCCGAATGGGGATCCACTTGTTGTCCCACACACCAAGCAGGCCAGCTTCTCCAAGCTGAAAGGTAAGAATTCCTTGAGCCCAGGACTCCTTTAGCATGGACTGAGCGGTCTCCAATAAACCTGAGCCCGCTCGGGGACCCCCAAAATTGTCCAAGCCACCAGCGACGATCGACCCCCCAATATGCAGGGATGAGCCTACCCATCTGGGTCCGAAAGGATAGACAGAAAGAAGGAAAAGGCCTGGGGATCCTGGATCGACATCTTAAGCAGCGCCAGGAACCATGGCTGTGTGCGCCAGAGCGAAGTTACTAGAACCAGGGACCCTCCAGCTTACCAAAGGTAGTGAATTACCCTTGGATGTCTGTGAAGCCTCCAGTCACTTACTTCCTCCAGTGCCTTGAAAATGAGTCCACCATGAGGTTCTCAACCCCCGGGAGATATTCCACCTGCAGGGTGATGTTGCGATCCAGACAGAACTTGAAAAATGTCCTTTGTCAGTTCTGTGAGGCTTTGAGAGCGGGTGCCCCCCAAGTGATTGATGTACTGCACCGCAAGACCTTGTCCACAACAATCGGACCGGTCCTTCGCCAGGCTGTTGATTGCGAAGGATCCTGCAATCAGTTCCAAGCAATTTATGTTCCCTTCCGACGTCCACCGGTCGCCTCTATGAGGGAAGATGCTCTCCAGCCCAGCATGCTGGCGTCAGACTCCAGGAGAAAATCTGGTTGGGGACTGAAGATTGCACGCCCGTTCCAAGCTTACTTCTGGGGTAAGGCGGACTGGCTGATCATACGATGGCAACCTGCATAGATGTCGAGTCTTAAGGCACTGAAGTACACGGTAGTGTAGAGGATCTGGGAAGATCACCTGAATGGAAGACACGAGGAGACCACCACATGCACGAGTAAGCGGAGGGAGCAGGGTGCAGGGAGTCCTTCTTGAGCAGGGTGCAAATCTCCTTCTGGATGGCAACAATCTTTGTCCTTGAAAGCTGCAACATCGACACCCTGGAGTCTATGTCGAAACCCAACAGGAAACACTGGCTGGGGTTTAGCTCAGATTTGAGTGCGTTGACAACGAAACCCAATTGATGAAGTGTCTGAACCATGAAATCCGTCTGACCCCGAAGGGTTTCCCAAGAGCTGGAAAAAGGAAGGATATCGTCGAGATAAAAATACATCGGATACCTCGAGATCAGAAGAAAAACCATCACTGGCTTTAGGAACTTCGTGAAGCACCAGGAGGCAGAACTGAGACCGAAAGGGAGCAATTTGAATTACCATACTGCCCCCAGCAGAATTAAAGAAAACGTCCTTGAGGTCCACCTGGTGAACCAATCTCCCTCCAACATACGGTCCCGCAGAAGATGGATACCCTCCATTTTGAAGTGGCAATGAACCACAAAAGCATTCAGAGCCGGCAGGTTGATGACCGGGCAAAACTCGCCGGAACATTTCCGGACCAGGTGTGGCGGGGAGACGAAATTGATCCGATACCCGCGTACCGTCTGGAGGACCCAGGGGTCTGAAGTAATCCAAACCCAGTTGTGGAAAAATTGCAAGATCCTGCCCGCAACCTGTGAAGGGGAAAAAGGAACAAGAAGCATCTGGACTTACCGAATTCAGAGCAACCCCTGGGAAAAACGGTAGAACCTCTGCCTCTACTTCCTCCTCTTGGTATGAAAGAGCAATGCTGGATGAGCGGCTAGCGACCCGACCCTGCTGGAAAAACGAGGACCAGCCTAGAATACCTTTCTCATGGAAAACTTCGCCTTGTCCTATGAGGTCATCAGGGACACATGCCTGTTAGGCGTCTTCACAAAAACGTCCCCAAACCGCAGCCCGTTAGCTGCCGCAACGAGATCCATTGAACCTAGCTCTGCCAGACGGGGGTCCATCGAAGGGAGTTAGAATCCAAGGGAGTGGCCTGCAGGAACGCTCGGTCAGCCAGAGAGAGGATTTGAGTGACCAGCCCCACTAAATCCGGGATCTTATCCTGAGCGGACTTGAGACCCTGTTCCATACCATTCCTAGGATCTCTCTTATTCAAAGAAAGGGGTCGAACTCTGAGGTAACAGCCACCTTGTCCGGAAGCGAGAGGCAGGGACACTCAGCCCGAAGCTTCTTGCGCGCCTCCTTAGGAAAGGGTCTGCGCAGCCACTTGTGTAAGTATAGTGCAATATTCTCTGGTGGATCCCACTCAGTGGCCCTGGGGTGGCGCATCGTGGTGGGGTCAAATAAAGAGGAGCCTGTTGGGTCAATGACCGGGAGGTCCCTCGAGGTAGAAGCCGAATGGGAGGTGATGAATGCTCCCATAGAGTAATGGTGTTTGGCATGGTGGAGCTCATCTACCAGACACTCACGGAGGAATCGTGAGTCCATGGCCCTGGACAAAGCCAGGTTAACAGAAGCCTCTGACTCATCTGCAGAGTCCGTCTGCCACTAATCCACTATAGACAGCAGGAGTTGAAAAGGACCCTCATATCCAGAGGGCAGGGAGGTGGCAGAGGTTTTTGGGTGCTTTGCCTTTACCAGCAGAGGCACTGTTACCTTTCCAAGGGTGCTTAGAGTGGCCTCCCCAGATTTCTCGGGGTCAGAATCCAAATGGATAGTGGTTGGGGCCACAGGGGCAGGAGGGATTATCTGGGTAGACTGAGGTATAGAGGCAGACATCTTAGAAATAAAAATCTCCAAAGAACTGGAGAACTTAGACTCCAGCCATACCATAAAGGCATTATGGTTGGGAGTATTGTCCTGAGATGAAGTAAACAAAAGGAGGCTGTGAGAAATATATATATAATAGGGACTCACCCTAAAAGACACTCCAAAGACACACAGGGGCTCACCCTGGATATAGGCATCCATAATTACTGATGAAGGAGGCGATGCAGGCTGGCCCATTACAGTATATAAATAAGCTGCTGTGAAACTGCAGATATTTTTCAATACGGGGGGCTCACCTCCCAATAGACAGACACCCTGGGCACAGGGAATATAGGGGGCTCACCTCAATCAAGACAGGATTAAACCTGTAACACACAATTCTCAGTGTATACATTGCAGTATGTAAAACTAATGAAATATAGAAACCAAGATGGCCACTGGAGAAAGAGCACATGCGGCAGAGGTAAAAACTGCCACTCTCAGAAACAGCTGATGTTTTTCAAAACAGAGGGCTCATCTCTAAATATACAGACACCCAGGGCACAGGGAATATAGAGGACTCACCTCAATCAAGACAGTATTAAACCTGTAACACATAATTCTCAGTGTATAAATTGCAGTATGTCAAACCTAATGAAATATAGAACCAAGATGGCAGCAAGAGAACGAGAGCACAGGTGGCAGAGGTAAAAGAACTACATCACTCAGAAACAACACATGTTTTTCAAAACAGAGGGCTCACCTCCAAACATACAGACAAAGAGGGCAGCCAGAGAAAGAGAGCACAGGCGGCAGAGGTAACAGAACTACCACAGAAGTGGAAAATAGAAAAGACACTGTGAGGAATGGGCCAAGGGCCCTACACCAAAGACATACAAAGGGCTATAACTGAATATAAATCAAAAAGAAATTAAGCACCAAGATATGTATAATAAACAAATCCATATAAATATGTGTGTGTATACATATATCTATATCTATCTATGTGTGTGTGTGTGTGTGTGTGTGTACATAAATAGACAATGCCCAGCAGAAACAGTGAGCAGCAAAGAAAGGGGAAGGTTAGGAGTGTCTAAAGGTTTATATGCTGCTATACCTTGTTTTTTATTGGTTGTTACCAGTGTTATGTTAACTCTTTCTTTGCTGCTGTTGGTGAAAGTAAAGGAAGATATGCAAAATAGAAAGCCTCCTGTCTTGCCTTAAAATTGTTACACGACTGTAAAACTTTACTACATTTTAATGCCTTGCCAGTGTTTCTGCAACACTGAATAAACTGATCCGATTCTAACATCTATTTTGTGCATATTCTTTTATTAAACTGTCTGTGCGGCGTTCAGTTACTGTTTGATTTAATACAGGTAGCTGTAAGACTATTACATTTAATTACTGTGATATACATCTTGCTGTCATTTAAAGTTGCTCAGTAAAACTAAATATGAAACAAGAATAAATGCCCAGGGACAATGAATACACAGAGTTTGTTTTGCTGGCATATAACCTGATGAAATATGAGAGCTAAATCTCAACAGTACTATAAAAATTAACATTTTGATTTATATAGTATAATGTTCAAGATCATTAGTGCAAGATTTATGCTTAGGTTTATGGAAAACGTTTAAGATAGCCACAGCCCAGGTTTTATTCTGTTGTTTTTGGGACCATGCTGTTAATGTGCTTGTATAAACCAAAAGAACATTTTGGTTCAAGATTAACAAGGCTGCTGTGATGTGCACCATAGGCCAGAGTCAGCTTGGATGTTATTTTCTTTACCTTTGCTGCAGTTGTTTCAATCCAAGGGGCATGCTCCTTTCTAACATAGGTTATAGTTTTAAAGCATTACTACCGGTATATAAGTTGCAGAAGTGACCGAGGATCATGTGCCATGTTTGTGTGTTTGTAGTTAAAAGAACGCTCCAGCCTTCATATTCAGTATAATAGTATACTGAATATGATTGCTGGGGGTGTCCATTTAAATTTTCATGGCGTCCCTTTATATTTTGTTCAGACAGTGTTCAATGGGAGCACTGTCTGTCCTCTAAGTGGCTGTTTCAAGTCAATCAGTGGTAAGAATCATTACACTACAGAGGAGGAGTGCGGCTGCAGCAGCAGGGCTGCAGCTTTTATTTCAAGTAAGTGTTTGTTTTGTTGTTTTAAATTTCCAATAATTCTTATTACAGTATTTATTATGTATTCTTCCTTAGTGGCACTGTCACACACACATTTAAAGTTACACATTAACTAGAAAAGTTTTAATTATTTATAAAAAGAACATTAAGAAATGTGTTTTATTTTATTTTGAAGATTATTAAACAGGGCAAGCATGTCTTTTCTTTACTTGTTTAGGGGTTATATTTGAAAAAGTCATATTATCATTATAATAATAATATTGCATGCTTGATACATTTTAAACTCTCCGAATAGGGATTAAAGTTATGGTCAATTGCAATTCCTGTTTTAAAGTGGACATGCTTTTCAATATAAATATATAGCCACAAGATTAATCTCTATGCTGTTAAAATGTCTTAGTAATGTATGAGACTACAGACTTGGCACTTGATTTGCGTATGTAGATAAACCATATAAATACATTTATACACCAGCAGGATGCCAGAAGCTTGGCTCTTTATATATTTAGATTTCTGGAAAGAATTCAACCACTCGTGACATATTACTTTGGTTCATTAACTGAAACATATTTTGCAGAAAAAGTCACAGACAGTATCTGATACATTCTAATTAAAAGAGGACTTTTACATTCCATATTATTCCCAAATACAAGATGTATATTAATAGTTAATCTATCATTTTTTTTACCTTTTTTATTTATTAATAAAAAAGTACTTCTTATTTCCTGTTGTACTCTACACGAGACCGCCCCATCTTATTGCACACGTCATTGCTACCTTACTCTAATTATTATTACAGCGGAACTGCAAACAATTTCTAGTGATTGAATCTCTTAATACGTCCTATATTAGCAATCAGTAAGATTCCAATGCAAACATCATTGAGGGGTAATGGGAAATGATGGAACATTTAGAATAAACAACTGGCTTTATGCTGCTTTATGCAGCTGGAAAATGGAAACCAGTAGCAAAACATTAAAGTGATGAAGTCAGCCAGGATTTTGTTTCAGAGGTGGTAGCTCTTTTTAAAACAACAGCTTGAGAGCTAATAATGTGCTTTATCGTGTCCTATAGGATCTTTCTGGAGTGATAATCTCATTACTATTACTTCACCCATATTTTCCACATGTTGTGGTTGGACAAGCCTCACAGCAAAAAAGCTAAAGCATAAATATTATAAATATTTATAATTGTCGGTTTAAAACCATACTGGGCTTTACATAGCAAGGTGACATTTCTATATAATATTCCTTTATAGTTATTTAATCATGATAAGGGCTATTCATCATTTATGATTTAATGCACTACTATTAATTATAGACTAAAGACTCTAATAGGCAAGCCTGTAAAGTGCAAAGTATATATCAATGTCTGTAGCAAGGCGCTGGAGGCCAATATGTTTTAGAAATCCAACTTTGGAATATTTGACATAAAGGGCTTCAAAAGAGAAGTAATTATTTAAAAGGAACCATAGGGCTCGTCTTCGGGAGAAGGGATACCTCAGTAATACCGCTTCTGGCAATTTAATAACAAGAGTTATTTTGATGCTTTTTATAAAACATTAATGGTATATTGATTAATAATCCAGTAATTCGGCACAGAGAGATCCAGTTACCTATGAGGAGACTGTAGCAGAAAAGATGAAAATGAAATGTTACAATTAACTGAAATTTCCACTTCTATTTGGCTGCTAAACATATGAAAACCATAATGTAATAAACAACTCTCCTTCAACATTAAGTATCAATTAGTCAGTATAACCCTTATAGTATCTGCTGTTTTAAGTTTTCCTGTTTCTTAATTATGTAGACTATATTTGATTAATAATGCTAAATGGTATCAATAGAGTTTGGGAATATAAGGACAGATTTATCATCATGATGACATTTCTTCATATTAAGTCAAATCAGGCGCACCCTGACCAATATTTCAGGTGTCCAAATAGAATCTTTATAGAATAAGGAGGGCGGGTTTGCAAGAGTTGGATAAACCTAGAGAAAAAAAACCCAATAATTGCTATTAGTCAGTAAATAAAGAATAACCTATAATGTGAGTTAAAACTTAACCTTTATTATGTTAACAGAAAATATTTGAGAAATCCCTAAAAAGCCCTAGGTTGCTAAGTAAAGCTGCAAAAATAAGTACTTGTCCCATGTACTTCCTAAATCAAAGCAGAGAACCACTGTGCTCCCAATGAGTAAAGTTCCCTAGTTCATAAGGACAGATAACAAGCCTAATTATACCTGATCCCTATATCTTAGCAGATTCTACACTGTCATTCATCCAAAACACTATTACAACTGCCCTGCAACAACTCTGCTAGCCACTGTCTACTTAGAATTCCACTTGTACCCTTGTATGTACCTTTCCCATACATACCAGAGAAATGTGGGAGAGTAGAAGTATACAGTTTTCCCTAACATTACAGGATAGGCTTTATTTACTCCATATTGTCCAAATAGAAACAGATGTGATTTAGTAAGAAATAGATAGCGGTGGGTGAACTAGTGATCTGTGCTGTTAAAGCCAGTTCCTTTTCCTTATCCAATGGTGATTGCATCCGATTAGGGTCCTTGCTCAGTTATTATACACTGTTCCGTGCAAGAGCATGTGTGTGCAGTGTTCCTGGATCCAGATTACAGTTCTTACATTGATGTACTCCTGTCCTCTAGCACTTGCACTAGTACTATCCAGTTACTGTCTCACCACCTGGCTCACGATCAGCCAGTGTTCTGTTTCTCCTTTCTCATGATCAGCCATACCCAGGAGAGTTGGGAGGTAAACTACATAGCTAAACCATGTATAGAGAACAGATATCTGTAAGTACCTAATTTTTAATGCCCATGTTATAAAATACATGGCTGCAGTCTCCACTGGTTTAATTTATTGGTTCTAAGAAATAGATAAATATTACGTCAAAGCTAACTATCACAGAATGATATTATCTTACAATTTTGAATACTACTTAGCTTGTAAAGGAAACTCCAATATTCTAATATGCTGGGGTTTTTTTTGCTGTAAATGTATTTCAAGTCACCAGAATGAGGAATCTGCACACACACCAAAGGAACTCAGGTG
>VKOC01006157.1:0-23153 GCA_009364415.1 Spea multiplicata
CCATGAATTTTTGTCCTCTTATTTTTATCTTTACAACTTACATCTGTATTTTCCTCACCATCCTCCGAATCTCCTCCAGCGCTGGGAGACAGAAAGCCTTCTCCACTTGCAGCTCCCACCTGACCGTCGTCTGTATATATTACGGGACATTGATCTTTAACTATCTGGTTCCATCACAAGAAGAATATTTGGGGTTACAAAAGCTGGTTTCTGTATTTTACACCATGGTGACCCCGTTACTGAACCCCATTATATACAGTCTGAGGAACGAGGAAATTAGAGGAGTACTGGTGAGATTTTTCTTAACAAGGAAGGGAAGAAAATCATAGTATAAATAACAGCCTCCCATTCCTGTAGTCCTTCTGCAGGTCTTTTTGGAGCACATATCTTGAAAAAGCTCTTCCTGAAGCCTGCCACTCGCTATGCTTCCTTATGCCTCCAAGCATCTTGAACAGCTTAGATACTGTATACCTGACTGATCAACTGACTAGACTCTCTTTCCTTCATTGGTTGAGGCCAGAGGGGGTCCCTGCCGGCGACCAATAGAGTCACTCTTACGGGCCTTTAAAATCCTGAGCCCAAAGCTGCTGCTAACTGTTACCGCATTAATTCCATATTAACCCCTGCTAGAAAACCGGCAGAAAACCAAGAGAAAAACCGAACAAGAAGAACGTACACAATATTTATTCCATGCAGACGAACACGAAGACCTAGCCGGCGCCCAAGTCTACTCTAAACTTTGTATACAACTTATTATTCTGTATTGGGTATCTGGAATAGTATTTTCCTTGTCACATATTGTTAGATTAAACAAAATGTCATTCTGTGGGTCAGATATCATTGACCATTTATTATGTGATTTGGTTCCTCTTCTTGTTCATACAGATTGGCTAGTAAAATCGTAACGTTTGCATTAGCTATCCCCATAACTTTTTGTCCTCTTATTTTTATTACTGTTACTTACGTCCGTATTTTCCTCACCATCCTCCGAATCTCCTCCAGTACCGCGAGACAGAAAGCCTTCTCCACCTGCAGCTCGCACTTCACCGTAGACATTGATATTTTACTAACTTGTTCCATCAGAAGAATAGTTGGGGTTAAAACAGCTGGTTTCTGAGTTTTACAACATTGCCATGTCTCATGACTCATGGTTTATTTTGTATTTTGATTTATATGCTGTTTGCTACTGGCTATCGTGTTATTTGGGCTCCCTTAGTCAGGATGTATTCAGCTAGCCCCTCCCCTTTCCTGGGGCCTGTAGCCCCTCCCCTTTCCTGTTCATTCTGGTGCTGTTCATTATACCGTCTGGTAGCAGCCATTTTCTGTGGTTTGTTAGCAAGAACTCCTGTCTTTTCACCTGCACATCTGCACATATTTACAAGGATTGTCAGCCTGAAGATTAAACCGTTACTGAGATCCTCTTCTACAGGTCAGTTTTGCTGAGTTCACACTGTCTGCTGAACGTTCATTGTGTGAGTACCGCTCAATACAGACTTAGCAGTTGGTCTCAGGAACCCATATCTCACAGCTTTGTTAGTGAGGCAGAATAAACATGGTGACCCCAATACTGAACCCCATTATATACAGTCTGAGGAACGAGGAGGTAAAAAAATCTCTAAGATATAAATAGCAGCATCCTATGTCTAAGTCTATTTGATCCACCCAACGGGCACATGTATTAAATCATGCATTATTTTAGGTACCTAGTTCACTTACCTTCCAGAAGTCCTGCGGTGCGAGCGCGGGGCCTCTGTCTCCCTGCTCTGCTGCGGTGCGCGCGGCTTCACAGCTGAGCGCCGGAATATGACGTCATATTCCGGCACTCAGCATGACATGCCGGCACCATGACCGAGCTAGAGGCCTCATGGAGGAGAGTGAGGGGCACCGAACGGTTGCTGAAAACTTCATGAGGTAAAATAGTGAGTTGATGGCAGGAGACGGAAAGTTAGAATTGATGGAGTATATTCGGAGGAGGTTTTTATTACTTGTGGGGTACGGCTGGGATCGTTACTGGGACCCATACTTATTAGCGATATTACAGGTATTAAGGTATGTCTTTTTTGCAGATGATACAAAGGTCTTCAACAGGTTAGACATTTCTGGAGAGACAAGCCAAATGACGAATGCTAGACTTTAGATCCATACAAATTTTAATAAATTATGTTAAATTCAATAATTAAGATGAATGCCCAAAAATGAGAAGAGGCCCCAAAGAAACAAAGGAAAATCAAGCAGTGAGCTCTTGATTTTTGTTTCCATTTTATTGGTTTTTTCCTCTCTCACACTCTCTCACACTCTCTCACTCACTCTCACTGTCAATGGGGGAGAGGCTCCATCCTGTTGCAGAAGTACTGCACAAGGCCAGGATGAAGAGCTTCTACACTTCTCTTTCTCTGCTGATCCGTCTGCGTTATTCCGAGCGTGTGCAAGGAGGCTCTGCCCTAGCGTCAAAGAACCAAGAAGAGTCCAGGATAATGCAGGGGAGATCTGGGACTTGTGGAGAGCTGGGAGAGGAAGAAACAGAAGAGCAAGAAACGGATAACAACATGAAGAGGGGCTGCAGAGAAGGAGACAGAGGAGTGGAGTCACTGAGGCGGTTGTCGGAGAGTGTGTGAGTGAGAATAGGTGACAATAGATATTGTTTCGGAAACAGCCCTCCAGATTTTGTCCAAACCGAAAGAGTAGGAAACAAAACTCATTGTCCGAAAAGTAGTGGACCAAAAATGTAAAGAAACATTTTGTCTGAATCATTTTTGGTCCATTTGCACAAGTTTAACAAATGCTTTTAGTCAATGAGAAGAATTAGGGAAGTCATGGCAGCTACAGTTTAATGTTGATAAATGTAAAAAACGCACTTGGGACATAAAACACTAAGGCAGAAGACAGTCGGAAAAAGCAGGCAGGGTGCTGGGTAGGGGAGGTGGAATAAAAACCTTAAAATACCTAAAGGAGTTTAACAGGACAGGAGGGAAGCTTATCTGAAAGGGGGATAGATATAAAGCTATCCCCAATCTAAGACAGGATAAAGGACTGAGATCTGAGTCTTACTTCAGGAAATATGGGGTGAATGGTTCCTATCTGCCGTCAATTTCTATGTAATCACTAAAAAAAAAGAACATGGGACGGATTTAATATTTCTTAAGCAAAGAATAAGCCACTTAACGCAGCGGCGAAATCCCTTGGAGGTAATTAGTTGATATTCCTTCCTATTAAATGTAGGGGAGCTCTCGGGGATTCCTGTATTCTGCCGTATAAAAGACCGAGCCTGACAGCCTCGGCTTACTCGCTCCACAGAAACATCCACGCTGGATAATTCAAATGAATCCTCATTTCTGCCAAAAACTGGAAAAGCACAGTTTCAATTCTTGGAGAATTCCCACCGGGAGAAACGTATCGGCAGAACGTGAAAGAAATGGTAATTTTTCTACAATACTTAAAGCCTGATATGTATTTACTGTAGAAGAACAGTAGTCTACAGGCGTTATGATCAAGGTGCAATAGATATGCATGCGTTAAGGATGTTCCTTGCCCATAGAGCTTACAGTCTCTATAGTAGTAGGGAGATGACACACATACAGAATTTTTGTTCATATGTCTTCCTATTTCTCTATCGTCAGTATGTGTTTGAGGATATTTTTCTGAAAGACGTGAGTTATTCTTTGCTAAATTATGATGCAATTAAGGTAATCATTATATTATTATATTACTACTAAAACTAAAGGTCACTTCTACTGACTTATCCTCTCGGAAATCTTTGCAACCTTTAACAACGTTCACCACCACCTTCGTCTGCCATACCTTGGACACAGTTGCCTCCTAGTTCAGCTGCTGCATCGTTGACCATACCTTTAGTGTCTTCTTCTCTAGCATTGTCCGCCTGTCCTGCCGTTTTCCATTTGCCTACTTGGACTTATTTCACTGGTTTCTACTTTTTGCTATTTAGACCTATATGCTGATGACACCATCATCTGCCTTTGGCCCTATCTCATATATCTCCAATATTGCATTGCATCTCCAACTCTGAGTTTTTCTCCTTTCGTCTTTTTTCTTTTTCCACAGTTCCTTATATCTACATCATAATTGAAAATTCCACAGTCTACGCAACAGCCCAGGCTCGCTCCATTGGCTATATACTTGATTCTGCTCTCTCCTTCACCACTAACATACAGTTACTCACTATATCGTGCCACATTCACCTGTGAAATTTCCCTTAAATGAGAAAATGGATTTTCATGTGATGACCCTACTAATGTATTGCTCCCTAACTCCCTCCTTACTGGCCTTCACTCCCCCACTTCCTCACTTCAATCCATTCTGAATGACTAATCTTATCCATTAGCTCTTCATCTGTTACCCCACTGTGCCAATCCTTCTGCTGCCTCCTTCTACCCTAAAGACTTAAACTTAAAGATCTGACCATTACCTACAGGGGCTTTGACAATATTGAACGTCTATATCTCTATGTTTGCCTACAAATGCTTTCTCAATAACTCTCTTCGCTTGGCTTAAGACTTTCATCTCTCCTAACTCATTATCACTTTTTATCACTCACATCTCAAGATGTTTTCTATGGAGCTCCATCAATCGTCAAAGTGATACATTCTGGAATTGTTAATGAATTTACTATTTTATGTCATATTCATACATATAAGGTCTTGATGTTCTTTTGTCAATGTATTCTCTAAATTTGCTATCGCTATATTGTCCATTCCTTGACACGTTGAGTGACTTGCAATTTATTTTCATGCCTTTGTGAGTTTGGTTTTCCAAAGATCTATCTGCAGAATCTTCAGCTGCATATACTTAAATGTTCTTTTTTTATCTTGCATGTATGAAGGAACGTGTATATAACAAGACAAGAGTCAAAGAATTCTGGATTGTGGGTTATGGAAACATTGACAACATCAAGCTACTAATATTTTTTCTGTTTGTTATAATTTACATGGTGACTTTCTCAGCAAACACCATAATTATGTTGTTGGTGTCCACATCCCGGTACATCTACTCTCCCATGTACTTCTTCATAAGCCATTTGTCCTCCAATGACATCTTGCTCTCCACGACCATTCTTCCTCAAATGCTTCGTATTATTCTAAAAGAAGGCAGTAAGGTGCCCTTGTCCAGCTGCTTCACCCAACTTTACTTCTTTCAGCTGTCAACTATCATAGAGCTTTTACTCCTCACCGTGATGTCCTACGATCGATGTTTGGCCATCTGTAGACCATTGCGTTATTCCTCCATCATGGACTTTAAGCTTTGTATACGTCTTGTACTTTTGTCTTGGGTATCAGGCTTCTTCTTTCATTACCACATATTTTAATTTTAAGCCAAATGATATTTTGTGGATCCAATATCATCAACCATTTTTTCTGTGATTTGGTTCCTCTTCTCAAAATTTCTTGTTCTTCTAAAGTAGCTAGTGAAATTGTCGTTTTAGTATTGGCAAGCCTGACATTTTGCTCATTTCTTTTTATCATTGCAAGTTATGGAAGTATTTTTCTCACCATCCTCCAAATCTCCTCCAGCGCCGGGAGACAGAAAGCCTTCTCCACCTGCAGCTCCCACCTGACCGTCGTCTGTATATATTACGGGACATTGATCTTTAACTACCTGGTTCCATCTCAAGAAGAATATTTGGGTTTACAAAAGCTGGCATCGATACTTTACACTATGGTGACCCCATTATTGAACCCCATTATATACAGTCTGAGGAACCAAGAAATTCGAGGGGCAGTAATGACATTTATCTTAAAGAGAATGAAGAGGAAAATATAATATGGGTGCAATGTCCTGTCCGTGAATGCAACACTAGAGGAGGGATAACTTAATAGGGAGGAATAATCATGAAAATCTTGTGTTTTCAGGAGTTAGTCACGGTGACATGTAGCTAATAATTTGTGGCAGCTGCAGTTCAATGTTGATAAATGTAAAATGATGCAGTTGGGACCAAAAAATACTAAGGACTTAAAAGTAAGCAGGCAATACAACAAAACATGGAAAAAACATAAGCAGAAAGAGGGAGGTGGTTCTGCCCCCATTACAGATCTCTGATGAGACCTCACCAAGAGTATTGGGGTCAGTCCTGGAGACCCCACCTCCAGGAGGATCTGCCAGCAAATTCTATGTTCCAATTCACCAACGGTATACACATAAAGTTTCTAATACACGTAGACTGCGTATTTAAATCTTCAAACCTGTAAATATTCCCATTTTTCTTTTTTTTTTTTGCAAAGTAGGAATCAGATCTTTTCTCTGCGCATACAATAGGCCGCTCTGTCACGGGAGACACAATTTCACAATATAAATCCAGATATCCAGATACCTCCATTGTGAAAAATATGAAATCATAGATAGCGTTATATATGTCGATATGACATTTCCATTCCTCACAATACAATAACCTAGTATTCTACTTTTGATGGTATCCCATAAAACCAAATAATAAATAAAAAAACAAGGAAAATAAATGAGTTTCATATCGTTGTTGAATATATTGTAAAATTGAAACCAATAAAGTGCTCGGTAATGGACAAGGTCATGATGTAATAGGGGATGTTATTTGTGATGTCATATGGGATGCCATTACTATTGAGTCTGTTGAGCTCTATAGGTCATTTGAATTAGTCTTGTGCATTCGTCTTCGGGCGAACATGAAAACGAACACGAAGAGTCCTTTTATTGTTCGTTCCGAAGAAACGTAGAAGAGAAGACAGTGCCGGTAAAACGTAGGCAAAGATGAAGACTCACACACGAAGGGTCTTCGTCTGGCATCAACCAATAGGCTCACTCGCACGGCCTTTTTAACTCCTGAGTTCCGCTGCCGTTAACCCCTGCGATGCTGCGTTGGATAACGGGAGCAGAAATCCGTAGGTTAAAGGGCTGTGCGAGCGACCAATAGGCTCACTCACACGGCCCCTTACTACTGGTTGCTATGCAAGTGCTGCAACACTTAAAATTCTGTGCCAGCGACCAACAAAGTCGCTGGTACGGACATTTAACTTAGCATAACTTATAACTTCGGACACAATGCTGCCCTCTGTTGGTAAAATACATTGAGTAGCTTAATAAGTTATTATGCTACTCAATATAAAACCAACAGAGGGCAGCATTCTGTCCGAAGTTATAAGTTATGCTAAGTATTTAGGGTTTTTTTTTATTAAACTGTTACACGAAAGGATCATGGGAATATATTTTATTTGAATAAATGCAAATACTACTTAATGTAGCTAACTGATAGAGGTCAGCATTCTGTCCGAAGCTATATTAGCCATATGTGGTAGTGCGCTCAGTTTCATTTATTAACTATTTAAATAAAATATATTCCCATGATCCGCTGGTCTCCCCGCTGCAACAGTTAAATGTCCGCACGCGTGGACATTATTTCTGTCAAACTTGCAAACTCTTTTTTTCTATTTATTTAGGGGGAGGGGTTGTATTAAACTGTTAGACAAAAGGATCATGGGAATATATTTTATTTGAATAAATGCAAATGAGCACACTAGCATATATGGCTAATAAATGAAAATGAACACACTGCCCCTTATGGCTAATATATCTTCGGACAGAATGCTGCCCTCTGTTGGTTTTACATTGAGTAGCATAATATTCTGCCCGGGAATATATTAGCTATATATGATAGTGTGCTCATTGGTCGCCAGCAGGAGGCCCCCTGCTGGCGACCAATAGAGTTGCTCATACAGACATTTAAACTCCTGGCGTTAGAGCTGCTGCAGTACACATTAACCCCATATTAACCCCTTAACCGGAAGAAACGAAGAAAAACCGAACACGAAGAATGTCCACGAATATTCGCCCGAAGAGAAGACAGGAGCGGGGGAATATTCACGGAATACAAAGATTTTTTTTTTTGCCGAAGACGAGCAGGAAGATGAAGAGCCCCCTGGTGCCCAAGTCTAATTTGAATTGTTTTAACAAGTTAGATTTAGTGAACTTAGAAATTGAACAGTAAGCATTTATATGGTGTGGGTTTGCAATTTCAGAGGCTCTCAATACCAATCAACCTCCAAAAAGGCAGCGGAAAAGTTTTTGTGGCGGAATAACCATGAAAATCCATATAATACGCAATTTGGATCACTGTTTTTACTGGGATAGGAGAAGTATTATTAAACTGTTATCCACATCCACTTAGAGAAGCCAGAAGGCTTGTTTTTCCCTCAGAAATCTCATGGTGCTGCCACAACCACAAGGGATTCTGGGTAGGCACATGCAAATAAGGTTAACCATTACCACCTTTTGCCTCCATATCCACTTTATACATGGAACCCTTGAAAATAATTGACCGCTGTACAAGACAGCCTTTAGACAAAACTCACGTAAGAGGTGTAGTAGTCAGATCACCACTCATGGACAGCTGCTTTTTTTTAATTTCTTTTGTTTTGCTTTTTGTTTTTTTATTGAAGCCCCAATGTCAGTGGCTCCACATTGGAAAAAGAAAAAAGCGCCAAGTGCCAATATGCCTTTAGGGTCGCGGTGGACACCAGGTCCCCTTCTTCGTTTTCTTTGAGGGATATGCGGCCTCCCTTCCTTCCTTCACCCCCTCACCCCCTCACTGCCCATAAGGCCTGCAGGAGGGCTGAATCTTCTTGGTCCTTCCTCGCAAGGGTTGGGACCACAGAGACAGTCGCAAGAGGAGGGGTCGGCTCAAAAGATCTACCTAACGCCCCTCCTCACCAGGAAAACCAGGCCTTTTGAGCGACCCGGCTCCACCTTGGCTTTTCAGTGTCAATCCCTTTGTTTATATCAATAAAAAAATTCAAAATAGCTCACTTTTGTATAGTTCAATTCAAAAGTGGGAAAAAAATACACGCGCTCTGAGCAATCGTGTGAAAATAAAAGATTTATACGAAAGTGTTCCCCACGGAAGCCCCAGCCCTTAGGCAGGTGTGATAAAAAAAAAGAATTACCCTGTATACACGGCAAACCCAGCCAAAAGACTGGGGCTAATTTTATACAAACAAAAGTGCATTTAGGGGCCGAAGAGCAAAAAGTGCTTACCGGCATGTGCAACAAACAAAAAGCTTTCAAATATGTCTGTGGCTTGCAATTTCAGAGGTTCTCAATTACAATCAGCCTCATAAAAAGCTGAGGATTGGTTTCTGTGAAGGAATAACCATGGAGATCCAGAGAAGAGGAAATTAGGATCACTGTTTTTTACCGGCACATACCTATATTGGGTTTTGGAAGACGCTTTCTTATTTTAAGCTGATCTTTAACAAGGTCTCCCCTTCAATGCTACCGGAATGTTCCTGTGCTGCATAGCAGACATGGCTTCTCAGCAGGGTCGTTGTGATGAGTTAGTGGGACAGCGGTGAGCTTTGCTGCTTTCCAAGGGTTTGATTCCCAGTCAACGCATATATTCTTAAAGCATTTGTAAAAATCACTTAAGAATTTGACTCAGAAGTACTTAAATTAAGGGGCACACATTAACCGGAAGCTTTTCTATGGCTTTCAAATATGTCAACCCAATGTTAGTGCGACCACCCACTGAGGTCAGGGGCAGTCCTGGCCTTATTCCCCCAGCAGGAGCCCAAAAGTTCCCGTGTATGATTTATGTAACGGGAACCAGGGGTCTACTAGAATGTTCCTAGCCATTGCCAGCTTCCTACAAGATGGGTAGCCACTCCTGTTCTTGGAATAAAGGTATCTCAAAGAACCATATGACCAATCACGACACAACACACCACTCAGGATGCAAGGGAATTTATTGGGATTGGGCATGGTGGATATCACTAGTCCATCAGGGTAAAGTAAGTCAAATTAGACAGGACACAGTAAATGATTCCCATAATTAACACAACACAATAACATGGGATTGTGCAGACTTATCTTACATCATACATGAGAAAATCATCATAGAAAAATGGTTTCCTTTCAGGGTGCAGGTTGTTGGCATAGATTGTAAGCTCCACTTAACCGATGTGATTTTATTGAGTATTTAAATTTAGAATAAGTAGGTGAACATATGACAGAATTATGGGAAACATTCCAAGGAACAGACACAACACGGATAAAATCCTAGATATGTGGTATGAAGCGGTAACGGCTGAAGAGAGCTATAAGTCAAGGGCAGAGTACAGATGGTGGTTCAGACAGTAGTAGAAATCAAAGCAGATAGATGTAAGTGGGTGCAGATTTATTAAGCGTTCATGAGGCATGGGTCAGAATTTACATCCTGTAGTGGAGGGTATTGGGAGCCAGTGGTGGAATTAGCATAACGGGGCAGCTGATGGAGAGAAATAAGATGAGAACATTAGTTTGGTGGATATGTTTAGAATGAATTGGACTGGTGAAAGGCAGGAAGGGGGACCGTTTAGTACGGAGTATCGGAAGGATGAATTAGTATTTTAATAGTGTCTTGTGTGAGAAAAGGGCCAATTCCAGAGATATTTTGTAGGGGACAGTGGCAGGATTTGAGGGGCCGCTGGATGTGAAAGATGAAAGAGAGTCGACTGGAATGTAGCACCGTGGCAGTGAACTTGGACTGTTGGGTAGACTGATGGACTCTCGATAGAGGGGAATAACTCGAATCTTGAGATGTTGAGCTTCAGGTGGTGGGATGTCTTCTAGGATGCAACTTCAGACAGACAGTTATGGATGTAAATTTGAAAAGAGGAAGACAGAAAGTAAATGTCTTGGCTTTTTTTTTTACTTTTTTTTAATATTTGATGGTCCATTTCTTTGGGCTGAGATTTAGGTTCAATGGCTTTGCTGATCATTGCTAGATGGAACTGTAAAAATATTAGAAAGGAGAATTCTGCCCAAACGACAATACAGTACATAATTTAATATAATGCGACGTATTTCCTATCCCATAGAAGACATTTTACTTATTTACTATTTTTTAACCTGCGGGCACAGTTTTTAATGGCTTCCTTGATGTCATTGTTTCTCAGGCTGTAGATGATCGGGTTCATCATTGGAGTCAACACTGTATACATTAAGGATAAGACTTTGCTGACATTCAATGATTTCCCTTTGGCTGGAAGCATATAAATCCCTATCAGGGTCCCATAAAATATGGAGACTACCGTCAGGTGAGAGCTGCAGGTGGAGAAGGTTTTCCATCTTCCACTCTTGGAAGAAATCCTAAGAACAGCAAGGACAATATATGCATAGGAAACTACAATAACGGACAACGGAAAAACGGCCACCGGTATACTCAATACGAGAACTTCTATCTCAATAAACGTAGCATCTGAACACGAAAGATCAAGTATTGGAGCTAAATCACAAAAGAAATGGTCAATGGTATTTGGTCCACAAAACTGAAGTTGAGTTATTGAGACTGTGTCACTCAGCACCACAAAAAGACCTGATAACCATGAGATGGAAACCAACCTATTGCGAAGCACAGGGCTCATCAGATAATTATAGCGTAGAGGGTAACAGATGGCCAGATACCGGTCGTAAGCCATTACAGACAAAAGTAAACACTCTGAAGCTTCTAAAGTAGCAAAAAAATTAAACTGACCAATGCACCTCGAAAAGGACATAGTCCCTCCGCCATGCCATATAATCCACAGGGCTTCAGGAATAATATTTATAGTCAATAATATGTCACATAGGGAGAGGTGTGTAAGGAAGAAGTACATCGGAGAATGTAAAGCCTTGTTGGATACAACCAACCATATAATAAGAACATTTCCGGATAACGTTACAAGATGGAAAATCAGAAGTAAAAGAAAGACGGGTATCTTGAAGCTTTGAAGACCTTGAAATCCCAGGAGAATGAACTCGGTGACCGTGGTCTGGTTCTTCCCAAAGATTACCCGCAGAGACGCTTTTCTCATTTCATGGAGGACTGGAATATATAATTATCAATCAACTAGTGAATTATTATTAGTAGTAGTATTATTAGTATTAGTATTCACAAGGACATAGATGGAGGACCTGAACCTCTTACCATGGATTTTTATCATCACATTATAAAAATATTTGTACGAGGTTACCGTGTATTAAAAATGATTAAAGGGCCATTCTAGCTCCGCTGCTGAATTTAATAATAATTATTATTAATAACAATAAGTTTGACGAGGACTAGCTCATCCTAAGGAGACACTGTGCCTCCAAATGTTACATTCATCATGTATGTATAATATATATATATATCGGTATATAAATATATGTTAATGTGCCTATAAATCAATTATATTTTGCTAATCATATACAGCTTTTTGTATAAATATTAAAAATCCACATTACTTTTTCAAACCAAGGAAAGCTTTGTTACAATTTGAATTATAATTAGAGATATTTGAGCTTTTTAGAAGTAAGTACAGCACATAATAAATGTTTTCTGTGGCCACCCACCACAGGGTAGATAATAGATATCATCACCGACAATACCGAGTCATTTGTGCAAACAAAGGACATCCAACAAATCAAACTGCTTCTCTAAAGTCTTTCATGAATCCAATATAATTTTTACTTCCCTTTTATTGGTTTGTCTTGATCTACAGTTATCGTAAAGAAGTGCTGCATAAATTGTTGAAAAATAAAAAAAAAAGATAATAAATAAAGAAAATAAAAGATAAATAATAATAATCTGATAATCAAGGATAAGAAAAAAATATTAATCATCATATTTATCTGGTATTACGATGATGAGTTTTATATTTAAGAATATTGTTTTGAACTAAAAAATATGGTAAAAAAAAGTAAATCTTACTTACAAGGCTGCTCCGAAGAGATAGTTCGGTTTGTCCAGATGTCAGCTCAATGCGGCTCTAGCAGATATGTCTTATATTATTTCATGGAAATGGACTGGATGGAACCTTCATCAGAACCACGGAAACCTGAAACAGCCAAAAACACCCAACGCAATCTTTATTCACGTCAAAGAAGTGAAGGATGTGATGTTTGATCCTTATTTATAAGAAGTTCCAAGGAGCATTTTCCCAAATGTGCTGACTTTCGAAATCTGTTGAGAATAACGTGAGATTCCCTAAAGTGTACTGACTAACCCAAGGACAGACGTGATACAGTAATAATAATAATAATAATAAAAATAGTAATATTATTAATAAATAATATTAATAATAATAATAGATAATAATACAATTCACAACATATACAGTACACATGGTGGAGAGGACCTGGTGGCGGTCATCTGCTTCTTTCTGGAGAAAGTGTTTTAGCTGAATGTATTCGATAAGCTTGTTAAGATAAGGCAGATACTAAAGTTGTGAACTGATCACACCACAATCTGGGGAACCCGGCTCAGCGCCTTCCCGAGCCCCGCGTACCCACCCTCAGGCTTCACCTTAACGGCTGATGGGTACCAGTTGATGCACTGAAGTGTTGAGGCCCTATACTGTGATCCACAAGAGCAAAACCATTGGGATCCACAGGAAGGCTTTTAAAGTGATCCACCAGATGTGCGCCGGGGCTGTGCAACTCTATCAGTACCAAAAGTAGGTAGAATCAGGGTAACAAGGAGAGATTGCCATTCATCACCACCCTAAAGTATTCAGTTTCAAAATAAAACTCCAATCTCTTTTAGACACTTGGTATATCTGGATCCTGTTTCAAAAAAGAGCTTTAATAGGGAATTTCTTTATTTATATGATATAAAAATAGATAAAGATATTTTGTTTTTTTTTGTATTAAGAAGAATAAGAATTCTCCAAATATTATTATTCTTAAGCTTCCTTGTTTTTCTTTAGATATCCAACTTGCCAACTTATATTACGTCTGGCTGCAAAAATAGACGTCATCAATGCAAAAAAGTTGAGTTTTCCACTTCATGTATTTCACTCCAAAGATGATGGATGTAGGTGATCATAACCCCAAGCTATTGTACAAGGTTTCGAAGGCTTGTATGAATTAGCGCTTCATCTCGGGGATCCAAAGACTTGAGATTATGAGCCAAGCCTCCTTGTCCAACACCAGAGCCTGGCCTGATGCTCTACTGGATAAATGGCCAAAAATGCCCACAGAAACTCCCCGAAATCTTGTGGGAGGGAACTCTGATCTCTGACAGCCGGGGAAGGTCTGCGCGATGGACGCAGACAACCCCCACTGCTAACCACACCTCCTCTCGGCTGCAGCGGAAGTTGTCTATGCGAATCACGTAGAGCTCTACACGCTGCCCCAGCTGCACACTCAGAAGCAGCGGTAAGTAGGAAGGGGGGACAGGAGGATCCAGGTCACCTGCAGCGCTGCGGGGGATCTGTATCTTACTTTCATAGTCAGACCTATTTTTCAGAGCATTTGCATAGGGTGCATACAAATCAATAATAAGCAATATCCATAATTAATGCAGCATTAAAATAAGCAATGAACCATATCTATATATATATATATTCATCAATATAAATACATAACCGATACTAATCAATACCCATCAAGTCTCCATTCCAATAAAAGGTGTCTATAATTATCCTGAACCATATCTATCTTCATTAATCCCTATCTGCATCTAAATGGGCAGACAAATAATGATTAATAACAACAAATACCCATTAATAACTACTAATTCCAATAAAAAAATGTGTCTAAAATGATGCCTAACTGCCCCTATCTCCATCAATAACTATTTGCATTTAAAAGACATAGAAATAAGTACTAATCAATATCAATAAGCATTGTCAACAACCATCCATTCCGATAAGTATGGCCAAAAATCATCCATAACCAAATCTATTTTCTTCAATCACCTGTCTGCATGTAAATACATAAAATTCAATGCTAATCGATAATACTCATCAACAGCCCTACATTTCAATAAATAAGTGTCTGAAATTATCCCTAACCATATCTTCATCAATATCTATCTGCTTCTAAATGAGAAAAAAAAAATATTAAAAAAAAACTGCATTTCAATAAGAATCTAAATGTTTATCTATTTATATCTTCCTTTATATTAGCGTCTAAATGCATAGAAATTAATACTAATCAATATCCGTCAACAACCCTCCATGCCAATACATGTGTTCTAAAATCACCCCGAACCATATCTGTGTTCATCTTTTTCAATAATGATCTGCAAATAAATTAAACCCCCCCCCCCACTAATAATAATGATTTCCATCAATAACCCTCCATCCCAATAAATAAATGTCTAAAAATACACCTGACCAAGTCTATCTTTAGCTCCGGGCATTGCAGTCAATTCTTATCAATAATAATCAAACAATCAAATTTCTCCTAACCATATGTATCTTTTTACATATTTTTTTGGAAGTTATGGGGTACAACATGCCCATTCCCCTTTACCAAACTTGAAATTTTAAAATTTTATTTTGTGAGGCCTATGTCTCGTTTGGGACTGTTTAGCAGCCAACCAGCTCAAAAATACCCCCCACAAAAAATATATTTTTGGAGAGAAGACAACCCACAAGAAGCATTTGTACACTTATCATATAATCAATTTTCTTTTCTTTTTTTTCATCAAACATTCCATGATTGTTTTAGGGTTGTTTACAGAACTGCAGGGAAACTCACCAAAATGTGTTCAGCTGCATCTCCAGATTACAGAAATACCCCGCAGGCCAGGGTTTTTATGGGTTTTGGAAGTTACAAGGCCCAATTTTCCTAATTTTATTTTGTGATGGCTTTGTCTAATTTTGGACTGTATAGGAACCCAGCGCAGCTCAAAATACCCCTGGATTAAAGAAATACTTCATATGCATGTTTTTGTATATTTTTGAAATCCACAGGGCGCACTACATGACCACATGGAGCCTACCCCTGCTGGCCGCGGCCGGGACTACCAGCAAATGCCGCGAGTGGTCCCACTGACGTCGGGGGGGGGGGTTCCTACTT
Source organism: Spea multiplicata (assembly GCA_009364415.1). Classification (NCBI taxonomy): domain Eukaryota; kingdom Metazoa; phylum Chordata; class Amphibia; order Anura; family Pelobatidae; genus Spea; species Spea multiplicata. The sequence continues at coordinate 15,787 of VKOC01006157.1, forward strand.
ACGTCATGAGACACATTCCCGTTTAGTGGAATTGGGCAGGAAATGAACCCCAAGACCTGGAGGATTCGGGTGTTGAGAAGTGGGAGAACCAGAGAAGTGTCGCTACTCCTGCTCCTTGTACATGACATGCTTATTTCACTAGGCAACGGTGCACAGAATTATGTGAGGTAGCCACACAGAAAATAAAGGGTTAAGTGATAGCACACTGCATCATTAGATAACAAAAGAGCCAGTATGCCAACTTTTTACTTTTCTTGTACACTTTTAGACACATTTGCCGGCCCAAAAACTCTCATTGTCCTTATTATCAGCTTGGTCGGCATCAGTGCATCTGTAAAAAAAAAAAAATTAGAAAAAGATATATGTGGGTGTAGGGTATTTTTACTTATTTTTATTGTTTATGTATTTTTTTTGTGTTAAGGTTATTCATTTTATTTGCAGGTTGGGGGGGGCGTACATGAATGGTTGGGTGCCACAATGTCTAATCCCTTTATTTATTTTATTTTTCACTTTACATGGAGAATGCAATGCGTTCTTTTTATTTATTTTATTATTATTAATTGTATTTCTGTTGTCTAACCGACGGCTATGGGCTGACCGTTTGGTATATGGAGATAGGCCTGAATACCATAGGGTTAACCTCTAATAACCTCTAAACAGGTAACAGAGGATGGCACAGATTGCATTAGGATTGCCGTTGATTTCGTGGGTCATTGTATCATACAGAAAAGTTCCATTTCACTTGGCAATTCATTCTCTGATGGTGTAGCAGACACGGGAGATTCCGCAATGCAAACAAACCGGATTAATTGATCCCGTACAGACCCATCAGCTCAGGAGGCCACTCGGGAGATCTCCTTGTGTATCATTAGTAATTGTTTCTTGTTTCTAAAGTCTGAACTCTTAACGAGCTGCTAATTTGTAACGTCCTCGTTTGAACTAAGTGGGAATCTCAGAAGGGAATCGTGGGAACCAAATTCAAAGCAGAGCTGTGTGCGATTAACCATTCAACGTGCTTCATGTTTTCAAATATCAGATCTGTGTTGATTTCTATTGTGAGATTTCGGGCCAGTGTACAGTAGATAATGATGGAATTGTCAAATTAGACAGCAGATAAGAACCGTTCGGCCCGTTCGGTCTGCCCATAGTGCTTTCCTTGCACAATTCATAAAATCAGAAGTTCTGAAAATAATCTCTTTTACACTTATTGACAACAGGATTTTCAGCATGCCATGTCCTTGTCCAACCATAATATCCTTCTTGCTCATTCGCAAATTATAAATATATATATAAATAATATATCCATATATATATATAGGTAAAAGGTAATCATTGTTGACCTTATTTGCATGCGCCTACCCAGAGTCCCTTGCGGTTGTGGCAGCACCATGAGATTTCTAAAAAAACAAACCTTCTGGCTTGTCCGGTGTCAGTAGATGAGATGAGTGTTTAATAATACTTCTACTACCCCCTTAATTTTGTGGAAGGGTTTTCCATCACCTTTACTCACCATAACTTATGTAATGGTACTTCTTGTGCTACCCCAAGCCTCAAGTGTTAAGGCTGTACACAACCGCATGCGAATAAGTCCTATGAAGGACAAAATTGCTGAGCTCAAGTGAGCGCTGATGAGAGAGGAGAAGCATGGACCTCTGTGGTTTTTTTTTAAGGTCTCCAGTGCCCATTCCTTGGTTCTGGACTGGGTGCTGTGTACCGGGTGTTAGAGTGGCTCTAAGGGCACTGCACCTCTTCATGTGTCATATGCTGATGTTGAATAATGCTTCTAGTAGAATTAATTCTAAGTGAAAGGGTTTTCCATCACCTTTACCCACCGTAACTTATGTAATGGTATTTCTCATGCTACACCAAGCCTTAAGTGTTAAGCCAGTGTCACAACCTCATGCTGACATGTCCCGTTTAGGAGCGGTGATCTGGTGGTTATTGCAGCTCTTACCTAAGTTTTGTCCAAAGACTGTCTTTTACTTTGGGCAAGTACTTTCAAGGAATTCATGTATAAGATGGATAAAGAAGCACAAAGTGTTTACTGTTGATCTAATTTGCATGCGCCTTCCCAGAATCCATTGTGTTTGTGGCAGCACCCTGAGATTTCTGAGGGAAGAACAAACCTTCTGGTGGAATGCTTTTATTATCCCTAGCCATCTACTACCCCCCAGAGTGGTGATCTAGTTGCTGCATCTCTTATCTGAGTTTTGTTTAAAGGCCGTCCTGTACAGCGGGCAATTACTTTCAAGGGATCCATGTATGAAGTGGATATAGAGGCAAAAGGTGATCTTCTTTGTAGTGCCTACCCAGTGTCCTTTCTGGTTGTGGTAGCACCATGAGATTTCTGAGGGACGAATAAGCCCTCTGGCTTAATGTTTTTACTATCCCCTTAATTTTAGGTGGAAGGGTTTTCCATCACCTTTACTCACCATAACTTATTCAATGGTATTTCTTGTGCTACTCCAAGCCTCAACTATAAACATTCTATATTTCTTTTGACCCCCTCATTTCCTGCTGTTACCTCTGTTTTCCACCCTGTATGTCAGGCTGCTTTCAAAGGGTTCAATTTGATGCCCTCTAGTCTTTCAGTCTTTCATAATTGCATTTGCTAGCCAAGGTGTGAAAGATTTGCCTCCTGTAAGCGTTCCCCTTATCTGACCACTTGTGAGGCAGCCCGATAAATTCCCAGTCCTCACTTACAGCTCATATGCTTAGGATTTCCTATATTTTGGCAGTTTTACAAATAAAATATGGAGAGGCGGTGAATTCATAGATTTTGTTTTTAAATTTGAATTTTAAAACTCGCTATGCCCTCTATGCCAGAGGAAAGGAATGGAGGTAGGAAAAGGCATGTGATCAGGACTATTCCTCTTTAAAGAGTTATTTTTGGTACATTGACCCCTTATTGCAATAGGTAGTGGGAGATAGAATAGATAGAACTGATATCAGCAAAGTTCTTTTATTAACTCTGTCCATTCCACTAGGTACTTGATGAGCATGAGGGGTAGGTATGGGGTCGGTGCATTGCTTTCATTGGGTATATTATATAAACTGCCCCGCTTACTAAGCAGGGAATGTAAAAATACCCCCTTTACCCCAAGAAAAGATATATTAACTCCTACACCATCATGCATGGGATGGGAGAAAAGGGGGGTGTTATCATTGGTCCCTGGAGCTGGTAGAACAGTGGTATCACCAAATCTGCCCTCCACACAAGATGCTAACATGACATAAGGGTTGATTCACTATGATTTCAAGTTAAGCATTAAGAGACACGATAACCCAAATTTTAATTTATTTTTAGTGTGAATAAAGGTGGAGGACTCGCACGTTTCATCTTACCTTCTATGAGTACTGTTTCCAAATCATGAAGAACTCAGACAAATTCAAGAGATGTCCTCTTATAAATTTATATTGACGAAAGGATCATGGGAATATATTATATTTGAATAATTCATAAATGCAAATGAGCGCACTACCACATATGGCTAATATATCTTCGGACAGAATTATAAGACGACCCCGATTATAAGACGACCCCCCAAAATCAAAAATATTAATAGGAAAAAAACAAAAACCTGAATAAAGACTAACCCTATAGGAAAAGTTTACCATAATATTAATTCATGAATTATTTTTCATGTTAATAAAAGCTAGATTGAGAAAAATGAATTTTAAAATTTCCTTATTTGCCAACCTGCCCCCCCTAGTTATGCTACCTGCCCCCAGAATGCTTTATACCCCCCTATTTGCCACTCTACATCCATATATTCCTATACCCTCTCCCTATAGCCACTCTGCATAGGGGGTAAAGGCTTCCATGGGCTGAGTGGCATATACGGGTTAAAAATCATTTCTGGAGTCCAGAAATGCTTTTAACCCCTATATCCACCAGCCCATGATAGCCTTTTACCCACATGTAACGGCTAGCTTGCTGAATGAGTGTGTTGCTGTGTAGCATTAGATTATATATTATCAACTGCTAACAGCAAACACTACTATAAGCAAGGCGCCATACATTCGAACCTGGACCCTGGGGATGATGGAGTGTGAGTACAGCCTCCCTATGCATGCTACCACCCTCACCCCCTTACACATCATGCTACAACACACGATTACACTCATTCCCAAACATTTAAATACTCATTCATTCATTAATCACCATACTTCCACACCATTAACACACATCAAAAACCTCCCCCACCCCTTACCTAACTGCAGATCTTCTCTCACTCGAAGACTTTGCAGGACTGGCCTGTAGCAGCATACTTCTCTGCCGCCCCAGTAGAGAGGGCGGAATAGAGGGTCTGTGAGAAGGCTACAACTCTGCCTCGTGTCGCTCTCCGTAATATACGACTGCTTCGGGACTGGTAAAGGCAGCATTAGGCCCCGCAGCAACATTGTTTTTGGGTCGTGAAGACGAAAATCCGGATAATAAGATATCGTAAAGGGTATGGTAATACTAAAGATGCAAGAACATTTAAGCTCACTGAGAAAAATACCGCTATAATCCCTCGAGCCGCAAAGACGGTACATACATTGCATTGATTAGCATTGTTCCATATATGCCTATGATAATCGCCATAGCGATTATGCTACTAACTAATGAATACAGCCTAACCAACAAGGCACATCGTCCGAAAATAAGCATAATGCCATATTGTGGCAGTGCTCATTGCATTTCAAATAAAATATATTCCCATGATCCTTTCGTCTAACAGTTTAATAAACCCCCCCCCAAATAAATAGAAAAAAAGTTTGCAAGTTCGACAGAATTAATGTCCTCGAGTGCGGCTCGCTCACACTGGCCTGTAACCCCTGACGGCGAACCTGTGGAATTCCGCTTCTGTCAACTCCTGCGATGTCGTGAAGATAAGGGAGGCTAGATGGGGAAGGGACCGGGGAGATTAGTAGGCGAAGGCGAAGATTCTTTGTGTGTTCGCCCGAAGACGAATGCACAAGTCTAGTACAAAGCAGAGTTATTGAAATTGTGCCAGCCTTTGGTAGAAGTGTACTATTTTCTTTTGTCATCAATGTGTATATATTGTGTGAAATTGTAGCGTTGCTTCTGTGAAGGTCTCCCTGCAGCTGCTTGTATCCGGAATCAACTTTTATACATTCAAAGAAGTCTGTGGTCATCACAACATTTGATTTCCACAACAATACCATACAAAACAGTGGTATCTAAAGAAAGCCCTGTTTGTCCTGGGAAAAAAAACCCAACATATAATGTGTGTGGGAGCACAAAATGAGAGAGAAGAAAATTACAGCTAAACACGGGCACCGGAAAATGTGAAAACAGCCTTTGCCCCAAAGTGTACTACAAGTAAGAAGCAGTCTTGTCATTAATGGGTTAAATGCTGAAACTTTAATCTTTGACATATCTCTGTCCCATGCATATTTAAATTTACACACTGTATGAACCTTCGCGGCTTCTGCTGGGATGTTGTTCCACTTATCTAACGCCCTACCGGTGATCATTGTTGACATTATTTGCATGCGCCTACCCAGAATCCCTTGTGGTTGTGGCAGCACCATGAGATTTCTGAAAAACAAACCTTCTGGCTTGTCTGGTGTCTGTAGATGAGTGTTTAATAATACTTCTACTACCCCTTTAATTTTAGTGGAAGGGTTTTCCATCACCTTTACTCACCATAACTTATGTAATGGTACTTCTTGTACTACCCCAAGCCCCAAGTGTTAAGGCTGTACACAACATCATGCCAAGTCCTATGACGGCTGTCGGCCGTTGGCCGACGGCCGACTCGGCTACTCATCTAACCAACAGAGGGCAGCATTCTGTCTGAATGTCTATTACCATATATGCTAGTGTGCTCATTTGCATTTATTCAAATAAAATATATTCCCATGATCCTTTCGTCTAACAGTTTAATACAAAACCCCCCCCTAAATTAATAGAAAAAAAAGTTTGCAAATTCGACAGAATTAATGTCCGCGAGTGCCGACATTTAACTGTTGCAGCGGGAAGACCCGCGGTGTCCCTGCTGTGTCAGTTAAATGTCCATGCCAGCGACTTTGTTGGTCGCTGGTACGGACATTTGACTGTTGCAGCAGGTTATTTATTTATTTTGGCAACCAGTGGTTAGGGTCTGTGTGAGTGTGCCTATTGGTTGATGCCAGAGGAAGACCCTGCGGGTGACCAATAGGCTCACTCGCACTGCCCTGTAACCCCTGACGGCGAACCTGCGAATTTCCACTTCAGTCAACTCCCGCCATGCTGTGAAGATAATGTAGGGTAGATGTGGAAGGGACCAGGGAGATTAATAGTCGAAGATGATCATGAAGATTCTTCGTGTGTGAGTCTTCGTCATTGCCTACGTTTTACAGCTGCGCTCTTCTCTTCTTCATGTCTTCGGAACGAACATGAAAACGCACTCTTCGTGCTTGTTTTCAAGTTCGCCCGAAGACGAATGCACAAGTCTAATAAAAACCAGAGTTATTACAATGGTGCCAGCCTTTAGTAGAAGTGTACTATTTTCTTTTGTCATCAGTGTATATATATAGAGTGTGAAATTGTAACGTTCTCAGACCTGCCTGCTTCTGTGAAGGTCTCCCGGCAGCTGCTTGTATCCGGAATCAACTTTTATACATTCAAAGAAGTCTGTGGTCATCACAACATTTGATTTCCACAACAATACCATACGAAATAGTGGTATCTAAAGAAAGCCCTGTTTGTCCTGAAAAAAAACAAAAAAACAAAAAAACCAACATATAATGTGTGTGGGAGCACAAAAGGAGAGAGAAGAAAATTACAGCTAAACACAGGCATGAACCTTCGCGGCTTCTGCTGGGATGTTGTTCCACTTATCTAACGCCCTACTGGTGCAGTAAAAAAAATAGAAACAAAATTGAGCTTATTATAATTTTTAAAAAAATTTAATTAACCCCTTAAAGACTGGGACGTACCTGGTACTTCCGGTCACAGGTCACCGGCAGACCGGGACGTACCAGGTACTTCACCGCTGATACGCGATCCAGCGTCGCTTTGAACGCTGGGATCGCGAGGGGCGGCTGCTAGTGACCGCTGGGTATCCCCAGCGATCCGTAGCAGCCACCCCCCCTCAATTCCGTGCACGTGATCGCTTTGCAGCGAATCGTGAGCACGGAATTTAAATATTTAAAAAAACATCGCTGTCTTCGAGGGAAGACGCAGTTTTCAAATGCCGGTCCGGAAGGGGTTAAAGGCATAAGCAGAAGAATAAGACAATGTTGTGTGTTATAAAATTCTACAGATGAAGCTAATATTGTGTACAATTGCACACCCTACCACACATGTGCTACATTCATTAAAGGAGACCCGGAATCACAATGAGTTAAAAATGTTGCTAAATATTAAAACTTTT
>VKOC01006158.1:0-10599 GCA_009364415.1 Spea multiplicata
CAGTCATTTCATTTATTAGTACATGGTACAGGGCCAATATTTAATATAATATAAACCATTTCAGTGTTAAAGATAAAGGGTCACTATATACCTCTCTGTAATACTATGATACGAAGTTTGTTCTCTTGATAAGACATTCACTTTTGTTAATTTTGAAGAATCAACCCATGTTGATTGGTTTAACGCCATAGTATCATCCAGCACAGCTAAACGCATTGTTAATACAGTAATTATGATAAAGATAATAACTTCCATATTCAACCTTAATACATCAGGGGCTATGATGCAAAAACTCACCAGAATCGGGAATGAGGACATCATCGATCAAGTGGATAACACCATTGCTTGTGACGATATCCTTCCTGCTTACAATCTTTTTACCATTTACAGTTAGACTGTCACCATCACATCCTATCTGAAGAGGGCTTCCTTCAAGACTGTCAAATACTGCGCCACCCATAATGGCTTCAGAACACTGAACAGAGTCAAGGATATGGAAATTCACCAGAGCTAAAACAAAAAACAAACAACCAACCAATTTTGGTTAGCTTTTGAAATCTTTTGACAACTAATTTTATATACCGGTACATAAAATATTAACTATTATGTGACGCAATACTTAAATGCATATTTTAATCCCATTTTTACTAAAGAAATATGCCATGAATACAGATAAAGACATTTTAGACTAAGCTATTACAGTTGTACTGCCCAGATGGAAAACAATTTCTGCAGAACATATAGATCAAGAAGCAACTGTGGTTCTCCATAAAGAATGGAGGGTAAAAAGGTACATAAAATGCAGAAGAAAACAAACCTAGGCAAAAGGGAGCTTCCAACTGTAAACAATTCTAAACAAAATGAAACTTTTAACAGGAATGATTAAATACATTAAGGACTTCCTAATTCAGACTTCCTCTTCTGTTCTGTTTGGAGTTACATTGTCTTGATTCAGTATCTGCAGTAGACTAAATCTAGATTTCCTATTATTTATAAAACAAAATACAACCAAACCTTTTCTCATCTAAATATATTTATATATATTAACAAAGATATATAAATAGAACTGCATCATCACCTTCTTGATTTTAACTCCATCTAGCTTTGCTAAAATGCTTTATCCATCATGTACCTGCCTATTTTCTACGCTTGTTCTGATAATAGTGGACCTCCCTTTGCTCCCTCCACATTGACTGCTTAATCTCAACTAAAGGCTTACTCTTTTTCTGATCTTTGTCTTTAGAATTGTTTTCCCCTCCACTGTTACTAAGCATTAAAAGCAGGCCAGATAAGAATATATCCTATGTAGTAGTACACCTGTAAAATGTGTAAATGGCAAACCATGTACTAATCAAGCCAGGGGCAGAGGAGTACTACACCTGATATTTGAACATGTTGTCCAATAGCCATCCTAACAATTGTGAATATATATATATACATTTTTTAAATTCATTGCAAACTAGGAACAAACTATAATATGATTAGAACATTCTGTATCTTACTAACTCAATAACTAGATATAATTAATGCCACCACTTGGGAATATGTTTAGTGTGCCACCAACACAAGAGATACATAGAAACATAGAATTTGAATAAGAACAATTCTGCCCATCATGTCTGCCCATTTTTCTTGCTGTAAGGGACTCAAGCCCCAAACAGTCTTTATTCTGGTCCAATTGTGAGGCTAGCTGTATATCCCATGCATGTTTCAATTCCCGCACTGTATTAGCCTCCACTACTTCTGCTGGGAAATTGATTTTTTTCTGTCAAACTTACCTTCAGCTGCCTTTTTATCAGATTTAATTCTGTCTAGAACTTCTCGTGGAAGTTTTTCAAAAGCTTCATCAGTTGGGGCAAACAAAGTATAATGTCCTGGTTTACCAAGTTTTTGTAATGCATTAGAAGCAATACCAGCTTCCTAAAAATACAAATAAAATAATATAATTTATAATATAATTTGAACATATTTTTTCATGCTAGTTGTTATTCTGAGATAACTTTCCTTTATTTTGAAATCACTAATGAAGAGGACAAAGATGAAGAAGCTTTTCTTGTTAATATGAAAAACTTTGTGTTTCTGAGATATATTGGCAATTAACAGCACTAGCTGGCCCGCCATCAGGGGGTACGACCAGTACTGGTGTGCCAAGACTGAGAGAGCAGGGAAGCGCCCAGCGAGGTCATGTAATCTGCATTACGTGACCCCATGGTAGTAGATCCATTGGTCTAAAGGAGCACCTAGCTCCTGCTCCACCAACCCCTCGAACATAGTGTTAGGCCATCACTGTGGCCTGCGCTTCCCTGGGCCCTACGTGCCCAGGGAAGCGCAGGGGAAAACTATGTAATTGAGGGAGCAGTAAAGCTGCCACTAACCTACCCCTCTTGAGCCAACAAACTATATATGTGTGTGTATGTGTAAATAAATGTTAGTGTGTGTGTGTGAGTATGTTGATTTATGTATGTTTCTTAGTATGTGTGTATAAGTATGTTAACTTGGGTGTGTAAGTATGATACTGTGTGTGTAGTTATGTTACTGTGTGTGTACATGGTGGCCCTGAGCACTAGTATTAAAATTAGCAACAAATATAGAGGGATACATTTCAACAGAAAATACATTTTAATTGTAAGTATTGATAAATGTTTGATGACATGTAAATGAAATAACTTACTCTGAAGGTAGAGAGTTCATCTTCAGAATCAATGAAATCTTCAATTGTGTTTCCAACAGCGGTCACAACTCGATCAATTACATGAACGACTCCATTTGTTGCAATCTGGTTTCCGTGAATTATCCTTGCACAGTTCACTGTGACAATCTACTTAATACATTTAATAAAGAATATAACACGTTGTATTTGACATTACACTACATTTCTTGCTTAATTTTCTTTTAAAAAGTATCTTAAAATAAATGTTTTACACACACACATATATATATATATATATATATTATATATATATTATTAAAATAAATACATAAAGGCATTACCCCTTTGGATAGTGGTTTTTATTAAAAGTTTTTTGATTTTAAACATAGATTCACTGATAATCCATTTTTAAGTCTTTGGTTAGCATCCTCTTATCTATCATATGGTAAATGAAGAGCATTAAGCAATTCAATATTCATTGCTTAGCAATGGGAACGAATTTCTGTAAAATAAAAGTACAATCAAAAAATAGAAATGTGTATATTTCCTAGTGCATTCTTACTTTTCTAAAGGCTGTGTTTCACATATATCTTCAAAAATAAAATGTTTTGCAGCAACCAATTCTAGATAATTAATAAATTTGCAAACTTCAGCAACAATCCAATCAACTAGGGAAGATCTTTTAATTTCATTGATTCTGTACAAATACTTTGCTCTAGCAGCTGATTTTCTTACAGGATCCAGAAGGTCCCATGCATCATTGCTGGGCGCAAAGAAGGTGAAGGATCCCACTCCTTCTATCTCCTTTCTCAGATCTGATTGGTCAGAGTAATCTTGCGTTGAGGTGGCTCCCACAATGCCAAGAGTGCCATACACATTATCGATAGGAGCAACTAAAAATATAAAAGTAAGGGAAACAATGTCATAAAAAGGTACTTAACATAAATTCTATGAAAATGTTTTAATAATCATATTATGTGCATATATTATATTCAATAGCATTCTACAACACGTTTTAATTCAACATATGATATAGGAAGATATGTTTCTTTCACTAGTATTTGCGTTAGTTATAAAAACCTCTATTTTGTCTTCTGGTAGGCATCACTGAAGGGTTTCGTTTACATGCCCACCTAATGGTGTATATGTTTATGTGCTACTAATATGTTTTACTCTAGCAGCATGGTTAAGGATTGTATCCTACCAGATGGATGTAAAACAGCTATTTTTAATTACTTAAGTGATTTCAAGAAAATACACCAAATTCAGCACCCTTTAGATCCCTATTTGCCATTCCTGGTACATCTGTGCTGTTTTTGGTTATTATATCAGTTCATTTGATAAAAAAACATTTTTGCAGATCATATGCTAGAAATTACATGTAGGTCCCACCCTGAGCATAGCCTTCAGGTTATATAATCTATAAATGTGTATAAAGCAAAACTCATCATACTCCAAAGAGAACTTGGATGATTTCCTAGATTTAAAATAACAGCAACTGCTGTAGTGCCTTTGGCCAGCTTTATATATTTATCCTTAATATATCTCTAATCATATGCATGCCCTAAGCAAATTCTCATAATATATTTCACTGTAGCATCTGTTTTATCTCTGCTAGAACTGTAAGGCATATCACGATATTTTGTTGGAATTGGTGTAATCTCATGGCCCTGCTCCCTTACACAGACACCATATCTGCCTCGTATAAGAACGCTCAGAAGTTCCAGAATATACATGTAAAAGTATTGTACTGGGATTCAGAAATACTTAGACCAAACCACAACCAAGCAAAAGGTCAGATTGAGATCTGTTTCCATTTTTCTATTACTATAGGCTGCAGTATTGTAAAATCCAAGGTCAACTCCTAGTCCGAGTAGAATCCTGCTACAACATTATATAAATACATCGGGAAAAATGCAGTACTTAACGTCTAAACATATATGATACAGCATATAACTCAGATGGATCGGTTAAATTAAGTTCCATTCAATATTCAGCATCACATAAATAACTCCTGGTATCACAACCATGCAAGTAAATGACAGAATATGTATTTTTATATATATAGATATACCAAGAATACATCAAAATGCAAAACAAAATGTTTGGGACTTATCGTAATATATAATTATGATGTATATTGTATACCTGCAGGGCATCCTGGTTGGCCATTCATTTGCATGTAACCTGGGCAACATTCGTACAAAACAGTCCTGTAGAGGAAAAAAGATAATTGAGTTATTAAAAAAGTTTAATTAGATTATGCAGTACTTATAGGTCTTCGGTTCAGTACACTACACAACACATCAATGAATAAATTGTGATCACTATTTAAAACCAGTACTAATTTACTGAATCAAATAATCAAAGTGATTAATTTAATTGACCTCATATCACCTAATACATATCTTCATACACGTAACATACCACATAGGTAATATTAAACTTAATGGTTGGTTACTTAAACATATGTGAGAATAGTATCATGAAATAGACGTGTACATTTTCTGGTCTATCATCACTGATGTAGCGATAACTGTATAATCTTTTTACTAACAGTAGAATAAGCATTTTCTAGAGACGCTGAAAGTTTCAGGTCACCGAGGATTGACTGATTTGAAAGCTCCATAAATGGAAAGAGATGTCATTATTTCCAGATTTGACACTGTTCTGGGCCAAAATATACTGGATAAATATTTAATGGAAGAATTCCTTAACATGAATGCACATGCAGGAAATTCTCCCTTGCACATACATCTTTAAGAGTAACTAAAAAAGTTCCCATTGGAATATCTATTTCTTTAAATGTAATATCTTACAAATGAAACAGCTTAAGTGAGAAGTTAAATGTATATTTTGATTTTAAAATGTAATTTATGTTGCATTTACAGTTTTTTTTAACTCTAATCTATAACAGCATTATACTTTAAATAGTATTGTGCTACAAATATCTCTGGGAATCTTGACCCACATCAAATAATCATTTGTTCCTCGAAATATGAAATCTTTGTGTGGCTAAATATCAAGAAATTAAATAGACATAAGAAAACATTGAAACAGTAATATAATCTGTTTGGGACCCTTGGTAGTATTTTGGCAGATTGATGTCTGGAAATCCTCTAATGTGCAGTAGACCGGTGATGAGATCATATTGAAGAAATGCAGTTTCCATAAAACAACTGACTGAGTTATAGGTAAGTGGTTTTCTCTCCTTCAAAACTATGTTCTGGGTTTTTTTCAGGTCACAAATGACCCCAAAACTGCAGATGTTAGCAATGCAGGCCTGAAAAAAATCCATTGCATCAGCACAAGACATTGAGAACCGTAACCTTTCAACTACCAACATAAAAGATACATGGTTTGCAAACTAGGCTCAGGATGCCTTACATGGACCCACTCCTTTCTTCCCATTATCATTGAATCAGTAATGTTAAAAAAAGTAGTTTCATGTTTAAACATGGGCTTAAGACTTCTTTTGTAACGATTGCATGTCTCTGCTTTTTAGGAATTGTGTATTTACTCATAATACCAGGAGTCTCTGGGTCACTTCCCTCTTTCATTGTGAGGCCCACTCCCCATTAACTCATCCTTCTACTCCTTCCCCACTTAACGTGCGCATGTGTAGTTAGCCCCACCCCTGTGTAGTTAGCCCCGCCCACACATGACTATTCCTGTCTCCACTTATGGTTAGTGTTGCCCCCTCACAGGGTCATTCCCCCAGAAGAGACAGAGCTTCTGCTAGGTAGTTCCAAGGCATGATAATCATTGATACCTATCTAGAATGTTTTTTTTCTAAAATCCTAAAGTAGATTACTATCATTTGCCTCATCATGGATAAACTGATATATGGCATAAATTCTGGATATTTTGTATAAGTTCCTTTTTCATTTTATTAAAACACTGTTCTAAAACACTATACTAATGTTAATCAACGGGAATTATATTTTGAATTGCAGTCAGGTTGTGTTTAAACATGTGATTTTAATGGAAACCAGATGTGCCTTTTTCTGAACGCTTAAATATCCCATAGGAAAAAAGGAACACTGCCATAGTATCAGGTTTTAACTGCAGGAAATAAGTACATTTCATTACTGTATGCATACAAACCCCCACACAGCAGATCAGGTTTCAACGCCAGAATATACAATCTACATATGCTAAATCCGTGTAGTTCAGTAATCCACAGTGCTCGTTGACGTCAATGTGCACATATATTCAATACAAAAACCTGGGTCGATGGCTACTTCTTGAAGCAGATGGAAATAAAGACAGACAAAATGTCTTCAACGGAATATAACTTTTCACCACTCCGATAGGAGGAAGGAATAGCATTTTATGAAGAATACAAATACATTATAATTTATAATGGGTTCAAATTGTTAACACTAAATTTATGTGACAGACCATTGGAATAAAATTAATGTTAGTGGATTAAAGGTCGACCTCTCATGATCTGGCAACAGATCACTAAACGGAGCGCATCTTCTGCTAGCCAAGGAGCTAGGGGCGAGGAAAGAGGGCAAATGTGGCAAATTCGTCTTCTTCATTTGCTAATCCAAAGGGGGCACTCAACAATCATTGTTGCACATGCATACATGGGTATAATGGCTGCAGTGTCCCATTAACCCAACACTATTTCATGTATGCTAAATCAAATCACAAACTAAAACATGACAGTGGTTCTCCATACAGACACATTGCCAGTTATTTTATTATAAATGGAATCACCAAAGCTGGATATTGAAATTGGGGATTTTTTTTCCAAATGCATGGTTTCAGTGCATACTGAGTCTAAAAATTATTCCTTTACATTATATTCCACACTCAATGTATAGCTCTTACAGAAATTAGCTCTTTATTGCACCAACTTTTATAATCCATATTTAATTAATATGGTGATTTTGCATACTTACTAAAATCTTATGTTTGGCCCTGTTTATAACAAAAAAGGGAATGGCCGCAGATGTTTATAAATGCAATTAGGCACTATTTAATGATTGTTTGTGAAGTAATTTCCCTGTAATGTAATCAGGGGAATTACGTAAAAGATTTCAGAAAGATTGGATCAAACGCTTTTGAAGTGCAAGAAAGGAATTCTAATCGTGGTAAGAGGTCTTGACATTTTATCACAGTTGCTTATATTTCTCCACTGCATTTGTTTGTTAAAATTTAGCCTTTGTTTTGTATTTGTATTAAACAATAAAGACAATTCTAAATTCAATTATTTAGAGCATTTTTACTAGAGCAACAAAACATAAACTAAATATAAAATAATTTAAATCATGTTACAATAATTTTATTATTAACTATGATTATTCAAATAATCTTTTTGTGTCAAATAGAAATGAGTTAAAAATCTTTTGTTTTGGCAATTTGGTGCAAAGCTTGATCCCATAGATAAATGTAATTACTTCAACAGCAATCCTCACACACTGAAAAAAATGAAGCAGTGATATATTTTAGCTCAGCATCTTTTTCATTTTTTGTCTTTGCAATCTATAAGAGGATCCCTATTTAATTAATTGTGATTCATCTCTGCATTGAATCCAACTCCTTGAACTCCCCCTAATGGACATTTGAAGATTTACATTTAACTCCTTAAAGTGGGTAGGTTTCAGAAGGCAATGCATCTAACTATACTAGATTAAATTAGTGACACAATTTAATTTCTTAGAGATGTGAGTGACAAAAAATACAACATGAGTTTGATCAAATTACCACATATTAGCTTAGCTTATGTTTTTGTTAACAAAGTACACGTTATAGTTAACAAATATGTATAAAATATTTGCTCCCTAAATTTTAATATCATTTAAGTTCATGGGTAACCCAACAAAACTGACAAACTAAGGAGCCAAGAGGTTCATTCTTATATCAGCAAGCCTAGGGCATTACAAATACTCTGGACAGTCCTTCATCTGTGACAAACAGACATATATAAAGAATATATTGACATTTCTTGATGAATATGACATGGTCACCATTTGGTCTTGGCCATCCACAGAAATGTTTTCAGGTGTGGCCAAAACTGGAATAACTCAAATGCTGATTCACCGCCCAGTTGCATAAAGACCGCCAAACCACATAAAAAAGGTACAGGCAGCATGTCCAGGGTAAGAAGCAAAAAGCAAATAATCTGAAAGAAACTCAAAAGGGTCAAGGGGACTTTGGTTTTGTGGCCAATAACAGCTCTGCTAGATCACGCTTCATTTTTTTTAACCCCTTAATGATAAAGCCCGTACATGTGCGGGCTCAAAATGCATTGTTTTCAATGGGTTTAGGGACCGCCCATTGTCCTTAAGGGGTTAAGCTCATAGGTCAAACCTTTTTTAAGTATTTGCTTAGCATAGGTCATGCTAGTTTTTTTTCCATTGTGGGAATCTTATTTTACTTGTGATTAAATGTTAATTTTGGAAATAAATGCAATTTGGAATAACCATTAGTCTTGTCAACAGAATCTTATGTTGATTAATGTTTTCCCTGAAACTTCACAATCGTGTGGTTGTTATTTGGATTGTCAGGAAAGCTGAAAATCTCAGGAAATATACTGTTGACATTTAGAGATCAATGAACTTAGGACCATGTTGGCCTCAGCCGAGGTTCCCAGATGAAAAATCTTGGGCATTCACTATTCTCTTTTGCTGCTTAAATCCAATACAACTCAAAATGGCAAACATTGTTAAGCACAACTACAGACTACATTTGAAGTATCATAGAGTATGGTACCAAAGCTTTCCTAAATTTTAAATGTATGTGAGCTAAACGTTGGCTACTCACCGGGTTCAAGATGGTCATTGAATGGTGAACCCAATCTGTTTACAGGTTTTGCTAGAAATAATAGTCTTGTGACTTCTCTCTTTTGTTTAGGAAAATGCCTTTGTTTAGCCTCACTATATTACATTTCAATGAAAACAGATGGACTCGAGTACTTAAATGGTGCAACACACCACAATATACTCAATAAAATCAACAACTAAAATGCTCTTGGTTTTCAAGGTTCTGTTATTATTTCGGTTTCACAGCTGTCCTAACAAGAGGTCTGTGATCATAAATCTAACACAGACCTGCAGACCTACAGCTTTTGCACAAGTGTTCATCAGCTGTATGTGAACAGCAAGGCTGAAGGTACAACTTTTCTGTTAACAATTTAGCATCTGCTTGTTAAAGATGAGGCAGATGTGGCTTGTGTCGGTAAAGTACCCCTTGCAGTGACTTGCATATGCCATTTTCATTTCCTCCGTGCAAAAATATCGAAATCATGTAAATCTTGCTTTGTCATTTAGCAAATTTTGCAATTTCCTTTTCCCTGATACATTAGAAGTATGCATATCAAACATTTCGGATTTGTGGTTGCTAGTAATATTAAGTGCTTCCAACGCTGTTAAATGCAGGGTTTTTTCATAGTTGCATTGTTCCCTACATCCACTAGATTTTAGAAAGGCGCTGTTCCCATTTTTTTGGACTCTCACCATAAACTGTAACATAGTTCACTACTTTTGCAATACTGGAGGATTATTACAATGCACCCAGCCCCTCCACCTAACAAAACGAGATAATGTAATAGAATGATTGAATAACAAAGCAGTATACATGTATATGTAGTATGGATTACTAAGGAAAAAGCAAATAGAGTTCGCAGAATATAACCTTAACCCTTTGGTGACAATGATGGTGAGCAATCGGTTGGAAACTCAAAATCTATCTGCATTTCAAATCATATGAATAAACACGAGATAAACACATAAGGCATACAACTTGTAGTAATATTCAGTTACTAGGGTGTGTTTCTATCAGTTAGTATTTTTATTTAACACCATTAATGCCGGCATGTTAGCCAACATCCAACTGTGTAACACCAAAAATCAGAGCAACATATGAATCATTGAGTAACTGAATCATAATTTACAAACCTGGGGCATCTTGTAAAGTTCTACAAGTTCTAAAACTGG